>CM075429.1:3340035-3403176 GCA_037832385.1 Rhizophora apiculata | reverse complement strand
CAGAGAGAGATCAACCACCAAAATTTACACATTTCGGCACTCAAGGATATGCAAAAACAACACGCGAGAGGCAAGAGCCCACATCCAACATAAGTGATGGAACAAACCAGTGGAGCGCATATAACGATTTGATCAAAAGAACGTTCACCTTTCCCATTCCATCTCAGCAGCTCACCATCCTACACTCCCTTATCTCAACCACCATTTTGTTTCATAAAATAGCCTGGGTGGTTCTCCTACAAATTAACAGATTCTTCTTTAATTAAGTCATGAAATCATTTTACCATATCAATTTAACTATTCACCTCATTTCCAGAAGGAGGATTGGGGGGAAAAGTACATCCCGCCTCAGAAAGTGATATGACTTGCTTCTGCACACATTGTTATAGCGAATGCCTTACTCAATCAGAACTAGCAGAAACTTTGATGGCTTCTTCCCTACTCAAGTGAAGAGCTAGGCCTTGGAGAAGGAAAACGGTTTCGTAAAGATTAAGCAAAATGAAAAGATCAAGCTCCAAAGAGGGCCAGAGGATAGTCAGGATATTTTTTTTATCTTACGGTAGACTTTGAAGTAAAGAGGGAACAAAAGGATGCAGACAAAGGTAACTTCCCTAAGAAGTCCACAGAGGCTAGTCTTGTAGCCTCTAGCGATGATTATTGTGGACCTAAACAACATCCTCCAATACTTAATTGAGTGAGATGAATTGGGACAAGATTCATTTTGCCCCACATACAAAGCTGTGATGTCTACTGGAGAGGTGCTAGCTTAACTGGTCTTTTTTCGAATCAAGACAGGGAGAAAAGAGGAGTTCAAACAGAAGCTAAGAAGAAATTAACAACATGACCAAGAGTGAGTTTCCTGATACCTTGAATGAAGAAATGCCTGTGTGGCATGTTTTATACAGGCATGTGTTTTTATTTCATGCTAACAAATTTGGGACTACTAATGCACTTCTATATCGATGACTCAGAGCTTAGCACCCAAAACATAAAATGCTAACAGCACATAGACCATACATCATGATGGCATCATTGCCGTTTCTACATGTAGAACATCTTTGTGTTCATTGTAAAGCCTGCTGAATTTATGATGTTCAAAGACATTTGTAACTCTAGGAAGCAATTATCTCTATAAAAATCAATGCAAATGCAAATTTGTGGAAAAAAGAGGTGAAGCACATATGTAAATAACCCTTAAGAAAGCCAACAGTTAACTTTTATTGACACTAATGCTCCTGGTCTTGCCATTTTTGCATGGTCTTTTAGTAGGTATCTTTGCTAGAAAGACTCAATCAGAGGAATCAGTTTAATTTATTAGGATATTGTACAGATAAAGGACAATGCATGTTGATCTATGAGTTCATGTGAAATGGAAGCTTGGCAGGCTTCTATGTGGTTAGTTAAGAAGCCCAATTTATTTAAATTTTATTCCTGGCGAGATTTCCTATGTTTGTGGGCATTCAACTTGATTGAAAGAAACATTCCCTGATGAAACCTGCCTTAAACATTGCAATCACATTTCTCTCACTTTTTAAGAGAAATCACTTTACCATCAATCTGACTATTGTTTTTTATTTTCTCTGTTTCTTTTCTCGGGACCTGCTTAATCATGTGACTGAACAAACTGGCACTGAAATACGTATGGCACTCATCATGCATAGTTTAATGTTCCTAATTTTAGTTGGAATGCCAATTGGTTACTTTGATAGGAAAACCATTAATTAGATTACCTTTTCTGAATGTAATGCTGTTCTAAGGATAGTGAATCTTCCTCTAATTTAAATGGAAACAATTTCTTTACCACAAGGACCCTGCTGTACATGCAACAGAACAAATAGAACCCACTTGGAGTTGGAAGAAAGGCTCTGCATTGCTCTTGACTGTTCACTTGGGATTGAGTATCTTCTAAAGGAGTAAGTTAATTGAATGTATTGTTTGTCCATGGCAGAAAACCATTTTGTTTCATGTGCATCCAATTAAAATAACATCTTCTGCTCTTGGAACAGGCTCTCCAAATGGTCATACATTGTGATTTGAGGTCTGCCAACATATTACTGGATCATTCAATGAGACCTAAGGTAAGCTAAGCTGCTGCATCTGATATAAAAGTTATAACTCCTTAAAAATTAGCCTGAACACCTCAAAGTTAATCACGATTTCACCATGTCACCATTTCAACTATCCAAATGAAAGTTGGTGTGCAAAAAGGGATAGGTTTAGGGGAGTTTATTTTCTTATTCTTTCAATTGATCTTTGGTGCAATCATTACATTTTTAAGTTGCTGATTTTGGACATTCAAAGGAAGAGGTCCTTGATGACCACCACCCTGGCCTAAAGGGCACTTCCAGCTATACAGACCTGTGTACATTTCCACAAACCAATTCACCACAAAGAGTGGCATCTATAGTTTGGTGTTATCGGCTTTGAACTCATTGCAGCTATTCACATGCATCAATCTTGTAAGTCTTTATTGCCTCTTTGATAGGGTTTTTTTTTTTTTTTTTCATTAACTCTGCTTTCTTGATCTCCTTTTCTGTTTTTTTCATTTTTAAAATTTTTTCTGTTTCAAAAAGAAAAAACATTATATATTCAACAGAAGGCTGCTAAGAGTCTGGATGGTGTAGATGAAAAACACTCGTGTTTTGTCCCAATCCATTTGTTTGTATATCTGATAGTGACAGGCAGTGCAGTCACCATGATGATGTATGTTGAGCTTGTGAGATTCATATTTTAGTTTTTTGTTTTCTCTCTGTACAGCACAAATCCTTTTTGGTGCAAATCAATGACAAAGTATTATTGTTTATCCTTTTGTGTAGTGAAAAGATATTGCTTCCAAAATTGTGTCCTCTAGTTTCCAATAGAAGGCGGCAAGGAGTAACTGATGTTTGAGGATTGACCCAAGATTGCTCACATCCCTGATATCCAAATTGGGGAACCATGATTTCTGTTTCGTGGTATCTACCATGTTTATAGCAGCCAAGTTGCACTTTGCAGAGGTTGGTACTTTTCTCTATGTTTGGACATCTGTGCAATTCAGGAACTATTTTTGTTTGATTTTTGAAATTTCACTTGCTGCTTCTCTCAGTTTTTTTCAAGGAAGATGAGAAGGATCATCAATGATGTATTCAATTTCAATTTTACTTCCAAATTAATTTGTTTGTATGTTTTTTCTCTGTGTCTTAATTCAGATTCAGTAATTTTCCAGGATAAAGTGCTTACAAGATATGTAGATTGTGAAAGTAAAGATTTTCTGAAATTGAGCATCTGCCAGTGGATTTGCTGCAAACCCTCACTTCTCTGGAGGATTTATGGATTAGGAGTTGCCCAACATTATCTTGTTTACCTCATGCAAAAATGCTACTTCTCACTTCCCTCAAGCATATCTACATTGAAAATGTTGCAAAGATCTAAACCTGTTCAATTATGATGATGACAACAACAGCAACAACAACAATGCTATTCTATGGCAAAGGCAAGGCCTTGGAAGCCTCACCTCTACATATTTACAATTTTCCAAAGTTGGTGCATCTCCCAAGGAAGCTTCTTCTGCATTCAATTGTCCTGCAGAGGCTCAAAATATTGGATTGCCCTAACTTGGCGTCGTTGCTGGAGTGGATGCCCACATGGGCGAGGATTGGCCCAAGATACATCCAGCGGGATGGCTGCTATAAACTTTGATTTGATCAGAAGCATCCATCCACCTTTCCTTTCCAATTTCAGCAGGTTCCTCCTCCTACTGCTCTCTTCTTTTTATCTCCATCTCCATCCATTTTGTTTCTATTAAAAAAATAGCCTGTGGTGTTGTTTTTCTCTTAAAAATGAACACATTTCTTCTTCTTCTTCTTATTTTCAAAAAATGAAAAAAAAAAATTGTAGGCATCTTCAATTGACATTGCATCTTTCCTTACCAAATTGTATCATCAAAACTAGCATCATCATCTTGCAAAACACTTGTATGTATTTCGTCCCCCTGAAGTTTCTCATATGTCTAAGTGTGTGTTGGGTTGTGAGATTCACTGCTTGGGATATTTTGATTTTTTTGTTTCCTTAGTATGACACAAATCATTTTGTGTAAATCAATGCTGAGGTATATTTGATCTTTCATGTAGTGAAAAGAAATTGCTTCGAAAATGATGAGTCCTCTAGGTTTCCAACAGCAGTCAGAAAAAAGTAACTGATGCCTAAGAACTGGCCTAAGATTGCTCATATCCCTAATATCCAAATTAGCGGAGAACCATAATTTCAAATTTGTGGGATTTACCATATATACAGCAACCCTTTGCACTTTGAGTAGGTTTGTAGTTGTCTTTTTCAATCTACAATATTTTTTAGTAGCGAAGCCTATGCTCGCTCTTTGGTGAATATTGATGAACCTTTAATTTCAGTTTTCATGAATATTTTGCTGGTCTTTTGGCAAATTTGGTTATCACATTACTGCAGGCACTTTTTATACTCTACTGGATTTGTTGCATGCACAGGGGTTAAAGCCCTGAATGTTGTTGCTGTCTTATTGTGAAAAGTAGTGAAAATGGAATAATAACTGTAGCCATGATCAGTTGGGGTTTTTGAGCAAGGGCGGAGGTAGGGTCCTTGGATTCCTGAAGAGGATAAGTTGCTTAGTGAATATGTGAAGTTGAATTGAGAAGGAAGGCAGAGTTCCATGGCCAAGTGCGCTGGTAAGGCATTTATTATCAGCATATACCATCCAAAAAGAATCATTTTGCAATTTTTTTTTCTCTGATTTTATTTAAGAACTTGTGTTACTGCTGTGTGGTTGCCAGGCTTAAACAGAAGTGGCAAGAGCTACAGGCTAATCTGGGTAAATTACGTAAAGCTTGTGCTGCTTGGCCTTAAAAAGAGGTCTAATTACACCTTATTGAGCTGCATGCTTTCTGGGGTTAACAAGTAATGCATCTCTCTCAAATTGCATCTTTAAGTTCTAGTTGTAGGTAGTTACTGTATTTTATAGTTACTATTCATAATTCCCTTAAAGTGCTAGCTAGTGAAGAGACTTTTTGGTTAGAGAGACTAGCTGCTGTGGCAAAATTGTAGTTATTTTTTTTTTTGTATTTTTATGCAGATAGACAACTGTTGCCAGATACTTGCCTGGCAGGACAGACAATGAGATAAAGAACTACTGGAGACTTCATTTCAAGAACAAAGAGAGATACTTTTAAATACGAGAGAAGCAAAAAGCTCGAGTTTTAAATCAAAAACAAAAGAATCAGGATCAACAACAGCAAGAGCAACAAAAAACAGAAGATGACCTGAAAAGTTTCAACAGTGTATGTGATGTATCAGGAAGAAAAGCTTTGTATGTATCCCACCTTGGAGTATGAATGCTTGGCCGTGATGTATCCAGAGGTTGTACCTTGGGCAGATTCTGTAACAGAGGATGGGCTATGTTGGAGAGAGTTGGCATTTTGAGTGACGGAAACCCCAAAAGTTGATTTAACTTTTTGAGAAACTTTGTAGCGTTCGAGTACAACACTCATTTGAGTTTCCTAAACTTATTTCTCTGTTAGTCTTCCAGCTTTTTAAAATTTCAGTAATCACAATCCGACATCCTGTTGCTTGCACAGTTGAAACAAGACAAGAAAAATTTCCACCAAGACACCCGTACCCATGATATCACTTTACAGTGATTAAATACAACGATAAAAGTTCAGAACACAACGTAAAAGCCAAAGATCAGAGGCAAGACCTAGGGGATCTCCACTCTGCCCCTTTCCCTTTCTTTCTCGATTACGGACTTCACATGGTTTAGAAACAAGGTGGGGTTCCGTTAGTCTCAATCCTAACTGCAGTGATCAGAGAACAGACCCCAACTAAAATCAGGAATAATTCAATGACGATCTTAAGCACAAACCTGCAGGCCAGACTTCACTTTTGTTCACTGTAAATACAGGCTAAGCACAAACCTTGTTCTAAACAACAATTCGAAGTGTACAGGCTGAGCACAAATGCTGAGCAAGAAGAAGTGGCAGTAATTCAACCCAAATGCTGAGCAAGAATGCCACCGTACAGGCCTCAGCTCCGTGCACTTTTGTTCATTGTCGATTCACTTGTCATGCTACGAAATTAATCTATTTGGCAAAGGACGGCATGGATTCTGTTGGCATCTGACTGCCGATGTTCTTACATGACCGCAAAAATGAATGCGGATACATCTTTTAAAAGTTTAACCAATGACAAAACTGGATCACTTACAATAACAAGAATTCATTTCCTTCTCTTCAAATCTAGGAGCAGGCCCCTGATTCGGGCATGAATCAACAATAGCTTTGACTCCCAAAAGAGATGGCCATTTTCCTGGCAATCCCACTTACCTTGTCTTGTCTATTGCATCTGCTGAAGCTCTGTCATTCTCCGCTGTGCTTTTACCAGCCTGAAAGCGTTGATAAGGAGGCGGTGGGTGTTGGCCCCTCGGAAGCACCCAAATAGCCAGGTTTTTTGAACTGCACCAACACCATGGTCATGTTGTCACATCCTTCCCCACCAGCGGTTGGTGCCAAACACCGATCGAATACTCTCTCACAGATTGCAGAAAGCTTACTTTTCTGTATATATAAAAATACAAAACTGTGACCCTCACATTGACATGCATATATAGCTTGCACAAGTGGTACTGAAACTTACAGCATTCAACTGTTCCCTCACGTAGTCCACCAGTTGTTGGCTTGACATGCAATCCCTATAGCTCAAAAGACAGTCAAATGTCACGAATCTTAAAGCTTTTATACAACAAGACCGAAGCAAAAGAAAAATGGCCAAAATGAGTGGTGAAGATGGGGAAAGAGGTAACGTAATGGATTCCATGGTATACAATTGGAAAGATGAGACATGAAAACAGTGCATGCCACTTTAAACATTAATAATCCAGTGTACATTTCGAATATGATCAACACATGCCAAATGAAAACCCAAAGGTTCATTGGAATCATCACAATTGGCAGTCTTTAGCATATTATTTGGCTGCAGTCACATTTCTGTTCCATCTAGAGTAGGCGGTGTGTTGCTACTGAAGGCTTTATTACTAATTTGAAATCACAGGAGCGTCTGAGATCTCACTTTCACAAAAAACTGGTTGTCCAATTCCCAATCAGGTGAAAAGAAAAATAAAAAAAAAATAATAAAATTGATTAAAACATGTTATTTGTTAGAAAATAAGTCATTAAAAGTATTCAAAATATAAAAGATAGAATGACAAATGAATCTATATTTGTAGGAATACCAGCTATATTCTCAGCTCCTCTACCTTTTCTTAGTCTTCTTGACAACAATAGCTTATCCATACCTAAGATAAAATTCTGGATTCATTAACTTGCATGTGCACACAACCTTCCTTGTGACCTTTGAACTCATCAATGCCACATGAACTTCAATATGAATTATTGCATTAATATAGAAATTCAAAGTGCTTTTTGGAGGGACTTTCTATGATCATTCACATGGAGAATTCCACAAAAATGAGATAGCATTGTGCCGCAACAAGATATGCCACCTTATTCACTTTTACAATATTACCATTCCAATTGGATTGAAGAAATCTCAACCTCATATTCCAAGCAACTTAGTTATCTCAGTAAGCAAGAATGATTATCATTGGCTGTAAAATGTTGCAAATTTTACCCATAGCCATCGACTAATCCAAATTCACCAGCAATAAGTGGGAATAGCTAAATGCGCAACAACCTAATCTTAAACTATATGGCTATAAAAAGGTCATACAATTAATCAAATCAGAATTCAAACAGGTCATAATTACCCAATCAAGCAAAGTATCTTTTAATAAGTGCCTGTCAGATCTCATAACAATCACATCCACCCCCCTATGGTCACACCTCATCTCCCTTGGCTACCAAGTGATATATGTATTGCAATAACTAGTGACTGACATCATGTATTGCAACATTATGTGTGTCTCATTTCTCATCATCGTAGATTTTGAGGTGAAATTTTCAATTAGCCTTCTTAATATTGGTTTCTTTATTCTTTTTCCAGCTAGAAAGGCTATCTGCCATTGTGCTTCTAGTGTGTGCGTGATACGCAAAGAGAGAAAGAAATTGCTAACACAATAGGATGCTATGTCCTTCTAAAAATGTATGTTTTCATTAAAAATATTGGTAGGCATTTGTATGCACATGTACACGAGGTTGAATATGCTATGGGTTACTTGAATTATATCTTACAATAAGATTATATTGGTCAACTAAGGGCATTCCACTAAGGCTTCCACATAATGGTGTCTAAGAAGTGTCAGATGTACCTACCCTTACGACTATTTTTACAAAGAGCTTGTTTCTACAATTTGATCCTAGACCCAGAATTATTTGGCTGGCTTATAGGACAATAAATATGGTAAAATTACTCAATTTAGTGCCTATGTGAAATAGTCACCCATTTACCTGGATAAGCATATCATAAATAAATGGTCAATAAACACCTAGCGCAGTTTCAAGATAAGTATATGCAACTATTGCCTTATTGATGAATGAGAGAGAAATAGAGAAAATAAGAGTAAAGAGAAGGGAAGAAAGGGAAAAGAAAGGTAAGAAAGAAGCAGAAAAGGAAGAGGCACCAAGAGACAAGTAACAGTATTCGTCCAATTCATCATTAAACTGGAATGTTAACCACATAGGTTACTATCTACATAGGTAACATTATTATTACCTGACACCTAGCTACCTAGAAGTTAGGAACAAAACAGGAAATCAATAAGTGTTTTAATCAAATAAAAGATCTAACCTAATATTAACCAAATAGAAACAAATATGGAGATTACCCCATTTAATGCATAAAACCTACTTAAAGTAATAGTTATTAAAAAGATTGTATTCATCCCCAAAGGGTTTTCTAAATGATTAAGTTATAATTTTCAAGTTCACACATATGGAAGGGACATGGGATTCATGGAAAAGAGGAGAGCTATCCTTATGGGCCTACTAAGTACCCCACCCTCCATCCTTAAAAAAAAAAAAAGATTGGTTCTTTATGCTTCTTCACTTTTATTCACAAATTTGCATGGAACAAAATGCAGTCCACTTGATTAATTGTATTAGAATAAGAACCCTACACAAGTGATGCAGAAATGTCCAAGAAAAAGTCCCAGACCAAGAAGGCAGGGTCTACTAAGTTTGGTCAATGAACTTAATAAATGGTAGGTCTAACAAAAGGGTCAAGTGAGTAGCATGTGAATATGTTGATGTTGAAGAGGGCCTGATTAAGTACAATTGTGGCCATAGCTTAATGTTTTCTAGCAGCAGACTGAAGCCATTTTCAGAATTACAATAGTCAAGATTCTCAACCTTGCATAAGCCTCTAGACTACATTTTAAAAAACAAATGCATGAAGCATTTTCTTTACAATAACACAAAACAACTGTGCTTTAAAAAAGGTAGCACTAACCAAATCCCATCACAAGTAAGAATGAGAAATTCATCATCATCGCAGAGCTCAATCTGTTCAATCAATACAAAACTTAAATTAGAATGACTATAAAAATAGAGTTTCACTCTTCACAATCACACACACAAGCCCATTAAGGAGACATTTGATAGTCAAAGGAAGAGTCTCATGTATCTCCATTCAAAATTTTCTCAGGTCTTAGCCTGCACAATATTCCAAGAAAAAATGACCATGAACAAAAGATGTGAAAGTAGCAATACTACGCACAGTAGTTATATCTGGAAGAGCAGTAATAATTTGCTTTTTAGTAGGCAGTAACTTGTTTTGCTTTAACTCCATGTCCCCTTCAATGAATAGATTTTATGCTGTCAAAAAATTAATTGAAATGCAATGAAAAGTTTCATTGAAAAAACAAAAATGAAACAGTTTTTATACCAATTGCCCTTGCCAAGTTTAAGGTCCCATTCACACGCCCTACTTGGATATAACCACCAGCTTTAAGAATCCTGTCTCTCTCAATCTCAAGGTTAGGCTTATGATCTTTAGATAAATTATATGCCTGCACATAAGAAATTTTCAAAAGATACTGCGCATCACAATCCTTGTAAAAGATAATTTGTCTACACAACACAGATATGGATACAGCACAAAAGACAAACTCTTGCACCTTTTATTATATAAGAGAAGGAAATGGGTAAGGGATTTATGGCTCAAAACCTTGAAAAGAACCGACAAAATCATTTGGGATCTAATTCTTCAATTAAAGGGATCACTTTAGCAGGCATCCCATCCTTTTCTAGGCAATAAAGCCTTTTATCATTCATCTAGCAGTGCATATAGGTTATATTCACATTCAAGTTTGTGATGCCTACCTAAATCAGCTTGGGTAATCTAATTTTATGCTATAAAGCAGCACATCACAATTTTTACAGCACATTTGTCACATGAAGGAGATGTTGCTTGTAAATGCAATTACAATAATTGTGATTGGTCAAACTGAATAATATGCATCAATAGACTGTGACAAGGTCTTTCACACAAATAAGAGAAAAGGTGTGAAAATCTTCTGTGGTTTATTTGCAATGGGAAATGGAGGACAACAGAGTGAGATGGAGAGAAAAAAAGAGAGAAAAGATTTGAACAATTCACTTGTCATACATTTATTTCACCAATTAATAGTAGTTTCATTCAAGAAAGCGTAATAAAAATAGTACTATGAATTGACTAACAATAATAAAATTTTCTATTAATGGTGGATTTGATAAACCCATACAAGCAAGTGCACATAACGTGCATCAACTGAACTGCTCAGGTTGTTTCATTTCATGAAATAGGGAACACAAATCATCCTACCAATAGGAAGTTTTGAAGGGGATAGAGCTTGAAAATTATGACAAATTGAGACAGAATGGCAGTACCCGACCCTTCTTGGATATAACACAACGAGAATCACCAGCATTTGCAACAACAAGTTGCTTGCCCTGAATAACTGCAACACATGCTGTGCTTCCAGAATTTGGTCCATCAAAGTCAGAATGAGGTCCCTGCCTTTTGCAAGAGAGAATTTCCTTTGGGCAGTTAGTACTCAAATTATTGACCAGCTAATACTTGAAACAGTAAAGATTGGCCAACATCAGCTGAATGTGGATTCAGACAATCAAAATTAGTAAAAACATTTCCAACCTATATCCATTAAGATGTAATTAATAATATGGTTTATGTCGACAATAGAAGTCATAGAATTATTATTTGTCATAAATCCCAAGTTTCATCTTCCATTTAAAATGTTCTTCCAACAAATACTATCCTTTATCCTTAATTAAGCAAACTGTTAATAGAAGTGAGTAACTAAAGGTATATAGGTGATACAAACACCATCAACATTTAAAATCCAAACATGGACACACAGTCCGACTCTTTCATTTTAAGCTCATAGTTTTCACCTTTTGAGGCAGGGCATAAGCTTGAAAACTAGCCATTTTTTATGGCCATAAGCCCTTAAAAGATTCTATTCAAGTGTAAACCCCACTTAAGATATTGGTTATAGATGCTTCTTAAACCTTTCCCTTTGGGTTTAGAAAGAAGGACACAAATTTGCATATCCTCACATAGAAAATCATGCCTTTCACATATTTTTGTTGTTGGTCCTCTATATGTTCTCCCAATCAAAGCAAATATTAAACCTTTAGAGACCTTAAACCTTAAGCTATGAAGCTGACATGAAAAGATTACATTATAATCATATTAAGCATGTATTGTGTACACTAATGTGTATTCATCATTCAACTGATGAGAGTAAATTTAGATTTAAATTCAACATGAGAATGAGAAGTGAACCGGATGATGAGGAATAAAGGAGAATTTCTTTTATTTAAAAATTTATTATTATTTTGTATTTATAATGATATTTTAAATTTTATTAAATTAAATATTCTATTATATAAAAATATTACATTCTATTATTTAAAAATATTATACTATTTAATATTGATATTACCTCATTTTATAATTAATTTTATTATTTTTTATTTAATCATTAAGTATTTTTATAAAAATAGTTTATTATTATTATAATTAAATAAAGAGAAACTGTTTATAAAAATTCATATTATGTTTTAATAAAGGTAATTTTTAAAAAAATTTAATTTTTTTAATTATTTATATATTTATTTTTTTATAATTATTTATATATTTGGTATATATAATACCTTTTTTTTGATTCGTTTATATTGTGAAAAATTTTAATTAAGTTGTGTTATCAAACAAGAGAGGACTCTAGGATTTTTTTAGGTGGCTTCCTATGTTGTTCCTTTATTCGAACACTTAGTTTGTTTACGTCGAACATTAGTTTGGTATCAAAGCTTAAATCTCCATCTAAAAATGCCACACCAAAAGCATCCAGATCCTGTTCCCACTCCACCAACTTCAAACCTAAATCACGTTCCAAAAACATCACAAAAACCTCCAAAATCACACAAAAATAAAACCTCAAATGGGTAATGGCGTGGTCTGAACTGGAGGGGACCTATTGTTGCTGTCACAATTGCTTATCGTCCTCTTTGTCCACATTTGAAGGGGTGAAGGCCCCATCCCACTTGCACTTTTAATTGTTCCTAATTGGATCACCATAAAGGAGAGCCACTATGTTCAACAAAAGCAAAAAGGAAGGTGAAAAAAAAAAAAAAAATTGATGTTGAAAGGCAATAATTACCAGAATCAAAGATGGTCCCTCCGCCAGCTGTGGAATTGAAAGCCAGGGCACATGGTAGAGAGATGTTCTCCCGGGGCTCTTGAGTAATGGGGTGGGCTTGATCCTGATGGGCTGCCCTGTGGGCCTTAGCCTTAATGACCCAGAAAACTTGACAGACCTGAAGCTAGGTAAGCAATATGAGAATGTGGATTGGTATAGATTATGGGTTTGGGATAAAAGAGATAATGGGCTCCTTCCAAGGCCTAATAGGCCCTGTGGAGGCACCGATCTGCCTGTGGTCTTTTGGATGCAACCGAAGGTGCATATGATACAGATCCCTTTCACAAGAAGCAAGCAATAGAAAAATTATAACTGTCTACCGAGAATTAATCCTACTTCAAAATTTCTCCTTTTGTGTTTACAGAATTATGTATAATAAAAAGGTAAACAACTGAGTTTTATGAGATGTGAGTCATACCTGGTTGGGCTGAGAAGCTCCACGGCCAAGGTTTTTGAAGTTGTTAGACATAGCAGGGACAAAAAGGGTACTGGAAGGACAGCCAACACAGCCACTGCAAGGCGCCCAAGCAACGTCATGGCCAGTGTCCATGGCCATGAGCAAGGTCCGTGGAGGGGTCCCGATCTTGTTCCTGACAATATAAGATGGGCTCTGAATAATCTGCCTGACAGGGCAATTAACAATTAACAAATAAATGCAAAAACCAAGTAAAGTATTAACAACTCTAAATAGAGTATTTTTATTAATAATTTACTAAATATTGAGATATTGAAAAATTAAAATTATAGGATAGTTTAGTTTTTTGAATTATACGTGTATTTATAATTAAAACTATTTAATTAGTTAAAAAATATTTTAACTTAAATTAAAAAATATTAATAATAAATTAAAAAAGTATTTTAAGACACTCAATGACAAATGAAAATAATAAAAAAAAGAATTTTTAAGTAATTTATATAAATTTTTAAAATAATTTAATTAGAATTTATAATTAGATTAAAATAAATAAATAAATTATAAAATAAAATTTATAACATAATTTATAGAAAAATAAAGAATAATCTTTATAAAATATCTTATGTCAAATCTCTTCACTTAAAAGAAACTTGTCCTTAAGTTGACAAAAAGAAATTGACATTTTTCATGTCATAGGAACAAATATTTGAAATAAATTAATTTTTCCAATAAAAACTAATAGCTTCTTCTGTGAATCATCACATAAGTAATGATATTAAATAATAATAATGTCAAATCATCTTTTGATTGATTGTCAAAATCAACAAATACTGTAAGTAAAGTATTAATAAGATCGTAGGACCAATGGATTATAAAATCATTCTCTAACTTGGTAGAATCCATTATTAATATTATAATTGTCTATTACTCATTAAAATTTCTAGTAACACAAAAGGGATCGACTAACTCAACTAATTAGTGATTATCATTCAATATTTCCTCTTCCATTTGAGACATAACCTTAATTGCTACCTTACATAAAATTTCAGTGCAGGGATAAGGTAACACATATTCAAATTTTAAACTTATTTCCACAATTTCAATGGATTGAAAATAAGAATTAAATCATTTTTTATCCCTTTTTAAAATCTCATCAAATATAATATCATCATATAATTTAAATATTAATAAATTTCTTATATTTATTCGTGACATTTTGGGATTACTAGATCTAAATTAGTAGAAGTGAATTTCATTCCATTAATCAGCTACACCATCTTAGAGATTAGAATATGTGAGAGTCATTTTCTCATTCTTACAAATATTATTATATTCAAAATAGGTATTAATATTTGCTAACTGTCTCATAAAATTTTTAACAAAATAATCTTCATCAAACAAAGAAATATGTTTGAGATCAAAATTGAAAATAGTTTAGATACATCCCTTAAATAGTTTAGATAAAATTTTTAATTAGACTAAATAAGTAAATAAATTATAAAATAAGAATTATAACATAATTTGTAAAAAGATAAAGTGGTCTTCGTGAAGTGTCATATGTCAAACCTCTCCACTTGAAAGAAAGATGTCCTTAAGTTGACAACTAGAAATTGACATCTTTCATGCCATAGGAACAAATACTTGGAATAAATCAATTTTTCCAATAAAAACCAATAGCTTCTTGTGAATCATCATGTGAGCAATGACGTTAAATAATAATGATGCCAAATCATCCTTTGATTGATTGTCCAATCTAGGAAAATTAACAAATATTATAAGTAAAGTATTAATAAGATCATAGGACTTATGGATTATGAAATCATTCTTTAGCTTGGTAGAATCTATTATCGATATTATAATTGTCTATTCCTCGTTAAAATCTCTATTAACACAAAAGGAATTGACTAACTCAACTAATTAGTGATTATTAGTCAATATTTCCTCTTGGTAATTTACAAAAAATTTCAATGGGGGGACAAGGTAACACATTTTAAAATTTTAAACTTATTTCCATAATTTCAACTGGTTGAAAATAAAAATTAAATCATTTTTTATCCATTTTTAGAATCTCATCAAACATATCATTATTATATAATTCAAACACTAAAAAATTTCTCATATTTATCCATGATATTTTTGGCTTACTAGATGTAAAGTAGTAGTAGTAGTGAATTTTATTCCACCAATCAGTTCAGCCATCTTAAAGATTGAAATATGTGAGTCATTTTCTCCTCCTCACAAATATCATTATATTCAAAATAGACATCAATTTTTGTTGTCTCATAAAATTTTTAACAAAATAATCTCCATCAAACAAAGAAATATCTTTGAAACCAAGAACATATTAGGAACAAACTAATTACGAGCAACATCTCTAATACAAGATTTGTCGTTTTCATGATCCTTTAAAATTACTTTAAATAAAGACTTTCCTTTATGATCTTTGAGGTTACTTCATACTCTATTAGACAACATTAACACAAGCCAAATCTATTCTAATACCACTTGACATATGATGGAAACACAAAAAAATGTGAAATGATATCAAGGTAAATTCTAATTGTGATACCACTTAATGCAAGATGGAAGTATGAAAAAATAGATAACAAAATGCCAATACTAATTGAATATTTAAAAGGGTTTTTAGAATTCACTAGAAAATATAACAATTTTTAAAAGAACATTTTCATTGATAATTTACTTAATATTAGGTTATCGAAATATTAGAATTCTAAAATGGTTTAACCGTTAGGTTTATATATTTATTGATAACTAAAATCATTTAACTAATTAAAATAAATACTTTAATTTAAATGAAAAAATATTTAATATGTAACTAAAAAATATTCTAAAATAATTAATAAAAATTAAAATAAAAAGAAATTTTAGAATAATTTGTATATTTTTTTTAGATAATTTAATTAAAATTTTTAATTAAACTAAAATAATATAAAATAAATAAATAAATTATAAAATAAAAATTATAATATAATTTGTAAAATGGTAATAAATAATTTTCTTAATGTATTTTACATCAATATATATACAAAAAAACCAATGAATAGGTTAGCGCAGTCAAGCTCATTAAGTGAAATACTTTTAGTGGTATACAAAAGTGATGAATATTAATAATCATAAAAAATTTTTATATTATATATTGTATTATTATTTTATATTTAGTATAATATTTTTATATATATTATAAAAATTCTTTCTCATTATTTGTATAAATTACTTTTGTGTACCCCTAGTGGTTCTCTATTTTTTATCTACAAAGTAGTAGTGCATAGTAACATTGCCATGAATTCACTTAGAAGTAATTGCATGCTATGGTGAGTGGAGAAATTGAAAATTTCAAAAGAACAATGTATTTTCCCTGTGCTTAGCCACTATATTGTCTCTGACTTTTTTTTTTCACTTGTTATTTTTTGGTGTCTCGACAAAATAACTCTAGAGTTAAAATACATGTTTTAACCCCACCCTCCCCCCGCCCCACCCAAAACAATTTTCTTATAGTAGTCTATTACTCTATTCTAACAATTCCATATGCTTACAATTTCTTGTCAAACTAATGTCATCATTTGTGGGAATAGCCTTGGTGTCTAATTAAAAAATAATTAAAAAAAAAAGATTCTGCCTGAATGTTACGTCCTTAAACCGAAGGAGGAAGTTAAATACAAAGGCCATTTCAGAACACTCCTTAACTATACTATATATAAAAAAAAAAAATTATTAGCCAAAATATATAGCATCAAAATGAAAAGCCAAGAAGAGTTAATTTGCAGCAACTGGGAGTAAAAGAACCTGATAACCAACCCCAAGAAAGCAGATTATGGAGATGATGTAGTAGTTCCAGCCTAAGCATAAGGGCGCGCTTACGGTATACTAATTTTTTCATAACCACAACTAATAAATATAAAATGAAAACGAATAATTTCAGTAAAACAAAAGATTTTATTATTTCTTTATTTTTTTATAACATAGATAAAATATAATAAAATAATAAATTTTTATATTAAATAAATAATTAAATTATTAATAATTTTTATATTCTTATAATATATTTTTTTATGAAACGTTTATATACAATATTATATAAAATAATAATAATAATTCTTATTAATAATAATATTATAAAGTGAATAAAATTATAAAAATTATATTATTTTTATAATAATTTTATATTTTAATTTTAATTTTAATTTTAAATTTAGTTAAAAAATTAAAAAATTTTAATATTAATTTAAAATAAATTAAATAAATTATAAAATTTATTATTTTATTTTAAATTTTATTTAATTTTAATTTTAAACTTAACGTTAACTACTTATTATACAATCACACTTATTAAATAATATAATAAATATAAATAAATAATAAAATAATTTTAAAAAAATATTCTGCATCATTTATTTATTTATTTTTTTAAGAGTTAAGTGAGATTTGATGGTGGTTTTATTATTTTCATGGCTGCGCCGTGAGGCTCTTTTGAACGGTCCTGTAAGCCGTGTAAATGAAACACCCAAAGGCGAGAGGCGTGCAGTTGAGGAAGGAGAGATGGAGGAGATGGAGGAGAAGGAGGAGAGAGCGGAGGCGTCAAAACGAGTAATCAAAGTGGCAGCCATTTGTGGGTCTCTTAGAAAAGCCTCTTCCAACCTTGGTCTCATTCGCTCTGGTAAAGCAACCCCTCCAAAGCTTTTCATCTTCTTTCCTTCTACATTTGCATATGTGCTTTCTAGCTTTCATTTTATTTCTTTTCTCCAATCCATGAATTTTTCAGTAGTTTATTATTTGTCAAAAAGGTTTACACTTTTTCTTGGAAATTGCTTGATCTCATGTAAATTTGGAGTCTTTGCTATTATGACTTGTGATTCGGGTTTTTAGTATGTGGATGTGGGTGGGTGTTCTTTTCTTGTTTTGTAGCAATTGAGCTAAGCCGGGACTCAGTTCTTCTGGGTATGCAAATTGAATGCGTAGACATTTCGCAGCTGCCAATGCCAAATACTGATCTTGAAGTGGATGGCCATTTCCCATCACAAGTTGAAGCTTTCAGGGTTAAGGTCTTTGAGGCTGATGGCATCCTCTTTGCCTCGCCTGATTATAATTACTCGGTCACTGGTACTTGCTTTTGCTTTATCTCTCTTTGCACACACCTGCACACACACATATATAAACAGTGTGTGTTGGTGTTTTTCTGTTTGATCTATTGGCATGTTTGTTGGGCTCTGTTAAGCTATAAAAGAGGTGGTGGCATGAAGGATACGGCCAATCCAAGAACGTTTTTCCTTTTTCCTTTTTTCTGGCGCTGGTTTAAGGAAGCTTTCATACGTTAAGCATGGTTATGCCACAGGTCCTCTATTAGTTTTTTTCATCATTTGTTTTATAGTTAATAACAACAAAGTTAATTAATATTCTGTTTTCAATTTGTCAAACTCGTTTAAAATTTTCAATTTTTTTTCACTTAATTACTTCTTTGTGATACTAATTATTTTTATTTAACATGTTTCAACTTATATATCTGTTGAAATAAAATATTTTAAATTTTAGATGTTATTTCATAGTGGCAGGATGGTACAGCTTACAACCATAACAAAGAATAATTGCTTGTTTCTTCTAGCTAAGAAACAAAACAAAACAAAAGTAAGAGGGAAAAAAAAAAAAAAGAAGGAAAGAAAATGCTGAAAGTAGTACGAAACCGTGTGGGGTTAGCGGCAGGGCGCCCCAAAAAGTGTAGACTGACGCTCACCCATATCAAAATGTAGCATTTCAATTACAAAGTCGTCGGCAACTGTCCTTACTATTGTGCTTACAACTGCAACCTACCTCCCTCCACATTAATACATACAACTGCAGCTTACTTCCCTCCACATTAATACATACAACTGCAACCTACTTCCCTCCACGGCATTCCTTCATTTTCCACTAATTTAATTCTCGTTCAAACAAAAACAAAAACCATGCTCAGATCACAAAAATTATGAGTCATATACAATATAAGTTTGAACAAAAAAACATTAAAAATTATTAATCAATAATAATGGATGAAAAATAGAAAGTAATTAAATAAAAAAAAATGCAAATATAGTAGAATTTTAAATACAAAATCCGAGATGCTCCGTTTAATAAAGTTTGGTTTCTTCCTTTTTCATGCTCAATGTTCAATAGTAAATTATTCATCATTAGGAACACTTCATTAGCCTATGGAGGCCTTCAAAAGTAGTGATCTTATTACCCTTTTTGATTAATTAGGAAGTGACTCACAAAGACTTTTATTCTATATTATTTGATTGCTTTACCAAAAAAAAAAAAAGAAAAAAAAAACATTTATATTAATTGTGGTTCAAATGATAATTATAAAAAATATTTCTTCTATCAAAAGATAAATAAATTCATCCATGCAAAGAAGTTGATGACATATACAAAACCTTCACAAATAATAGATTTAGTAATACATATTAGATATTTTATCTTTACTACTAACTAATTAAAAATTTATCAATATTGGATAATTAATAGAAAAGAAACTTCAAAAAAGAAAGAAACATAAATTCTCATAGAGAGATACACTCATTGTCATTTGATTTAACTGTGATACACTCATAAAGAAACATTACAAATCTTACAAAGAAGGCAAGTAGTTAAGTTAATGTAAGTTGAGTCTCCCATATATATCTCATAGTGATATCTAAAATGACTCACGAGTAAGTTTAACTCTGACCAGATATGATGTAGGATTATTTTGTAAGAATTTTGTAATGATTATAAATAAAATTGAATTCTAACATTTAACCAAATCTTTGTTATATTTTTTTTTTAAAATGTTCGTAATTTAGTGATAAAAAATTATTTGTTGTTATATATTAAAAAAAATAACAAAGTTAATTTTTTAATTTAAAAATATAAAAAATCTCCTATATATATAATTTTTAGATCCGTTAAATTTTCTTATCATATCAATTTTGTTAACAAAAAAATAAAGTGGGTTTTTCTATCTTAGCGTTCTGTTCCGATAGACTGCACACTAACTATTCATATTTCCGTACTGGGGTCACGCATTCTCCACTAATCAAGCCTCCTTACTCTATTTTGTTAAATCAATTATTATATTATATTTCATTTCAAAAGCCTATCAAAATACCTTTTATATCATCAAAAGAAGAAAATTCGCTAAAACTTTGTCACATGGTCACTATGGAGGGCAACTCAGTGATTCAAAATCTTTTAACTCTCATTTACTATTAAAGGTTATTTGTACTTACGACCCTTGCATTTGGTTCTAAATCTATCGCACCTTTAGTAGGCTTCAACGGAACTGTTTAAATGCTGACGTGGCATGCCATCGTAGCGTTAGAAGCCACACAGCATGCAACAAAAAAGCCACCTGGCACCAAAAAACTGAAAATAGAAAGGCTGACCTATAATTTTTTAATTTTTCTTATTTCATTTTTTATTTTAAATTTTAAATTTCTGAGCTTTCCAACGTCATGTGGCTCCGTGTGTTACGCCACATGGCTTCTAATGCAATAATGTCGGCAACAGTTTTTATTAGAGTCTTCTGGCGATGTGCCAGATTTAGAACCAAATGCAAAGTTTGTGACATAATTTACAAGAAAAAATAGTCCGTGCTTGATTTAGAAAAATTTGGAAAATTCACATATTTGTTAGGCATTAACCCTTACAATTAAAAAAATATTTAGATGTCATTAGCTTTGCTTTGCTTTGAGGGGTTGCTTGATTGCTGACCATTTCAAGAGTATTTAGTGGTTGCAATTACACATATTCTCAAATGAGGGGTAACATCACCAACTTCCAAAAGCTTTTAATTAGAAGCGAAAAGAAAAAAAAATCTTGACATTACAAATCTTGCAAAAAAGGCAAGTAGTTAAGTTAATGTAAGTTGAGTCTCCCATATATATCTCATAGTGATATCTAAAATGACTCACGAGTAAGTTTAACTCTGACCAGATATGATGTAGGATTATTTTGTAAGAATTTTGTAAAAGTTTATTATTAAATTTAACTTATCTCATTATATTTATTGGTATAATGCATACATTAATTTAAATTACATAAATATATTTTATCTTTTTTTTTTATTTCAATTAAGTTTTATTTAAATTTTTTATTTTTCTTCTATATAACTGGAAGTTAACTTGAAAAATTACATAAAAAAAGACACCTCACTTCTAAAGAGTCTAGTTAACTCTAGTCAAATATGGAGAAAAAAAATTTAAGTAAAAGTAAAACTCAATTTCAAGATTTATGAAATATAAAATTGAATATTTGCTAAAAATTGATTTAAAACAAAGTAAAAAAAAAAGGTAATTGCCAAAAGTATCTGCAATTTGTGATCAAATTCTCTAATCAAAATTCTAATTTACAACCAAATGGGATGGAACAGGCAAAAACCCTTAGAATTTGTTGTGGGATTTACAGTTTGATGCGTGCCCCGAAGTTGGGAAGTGAAGCCGTTGACATGATAAACCAATTAATAGAATCCGGAATGCCTCATTTAATAAAATTTGGCTTTCTCCTTCTTTTTTTCATAGTTGAAGTTCAATGACAAATTTTTTATTACCCTATGGAGGGCTTCAAAAGTAAAGAGTGATCTTCTTTTTGATCAATTAGGAAGCGACTTGGGAGTCATGCTTAACAATTTTTTTTATTATTTTTATAAATAGTAATGGGATGTTAATAAATCAGATACAAAGACTTTTCTTTCCTTTTAAATTCTGTCTGCCTGCCAACTGCACCAATGTAACAATTGCTTTTGTTGCCGTATAGTGACAGTGATGCTTCATGGCTTCTCATTTGGTCTATTCTTCTGTCCACGTGATTGTGGAAATTAGAGAACTTGTAGGTCAATAAGGCAAATTTCTTCTTTTCCTCAGTTGACTCCCTTCATAGATTTGCTGTTCTATATGTATGTGTTGTGTGACAAAGAGAGAAAATAGAAGACAAGGAACCAAATGTTCTATGAACACTCGCTAAATGATACCTTTAATCATCCCCTTAGATATCAAAAATAAAATAAACCTTTACCACTTCAAACGGCCAATCCAAGTACGTTTTTTCTTTTTTTATTTATCGGCGTTGGTTTAAGGAAGCTTTTCACACATTAAGCATGGTTATACCACAGTTTCTCTATTATTGTTTTGTCATTTGTTTCATAGTTAATAACAACAAAGTTAATTAATATTCTATTTTCAATTTGTCAAGCTCGTTTGAAATTTTCAATTTTTTTCACTTCATTACTTCTTTGTGATACTAATTATTTTATTTAACATGTTTTAACTTATATATCTATTGAAATAAAATATTTTAATTTTTGGATGTTATTTCATAGGGGCAGGATGTTACAGCTTACAACCATAACAAAGAATAATTGCTTGTTTCTTCTAGCTAAGAAACAAAATAAAACAAAAATTAGCATTTCAATTACAAAGTCGTCGGCTACTGTCCTTACTATTGTGCTTAGAACTGCAACCTACTTCCCTCCACATTAATACATACAACTGCAACATACTTCCCTCCACATTAATACATACAACTGCTGCTTACTTCCCTCCGCAGCTTACTTCCCTCCACATTAGTACATACAACTGCAACCTACTTCCCTCCACGGCATTTCCTCATTTTCCACTAATTTAATTCTAGTTCAAA
Source organism: Rhizophora apiculata (assembly GCA_037832385.1). Taxonomy (NCBI): domain Eukaryota; kingdom Viridiplantae; phylum Streptophyta; class Magnoliopsida; order Malpighiales; family Rhizophoraceae; genus Rhizophora; species Rhizophora apiculata. The sequence goes on along the minus strand of CM075429.1, from coordinate 3,380,440 downwards.
CAAAAACAAAAACATGCTCAGATCACAAAAATGATGAGTCATATACAATATAAGTTTGAACAAAAAAACATTAAAAATTATTAATCAATAATAATGGATGAAAAATAGAAAGTAATTAAATAAAAAAATGAAAATATAATAGAATTCTAAATACAGAACTTGAGATGCTCTGTTTAATAAAGTTTGGTTTGCTCCTTTTTCATGCTCGAAGTTCAATAGTAAATTATTCATCATTAGGAACACTTCATTAGTGTATGGAGCCCTTCAAAGTAGTGATCTTATTACCCTTTTTTATTAATTAGGAAGTGACTCACAAAGACTTTTATTCTATATTATTTGATTGCTTTACCAGAAAAAACAAAACAAAACATTTATATTAATTGTGCTTCAAATGATAATTTAATTTTTTATAATAAATATTTCATCCGTGCAAAGAAGTCAATGACATATACAAAACCTTGACGAATAATAGATTTAGTAATACATATTAGATATTTTCTCTTTACTACTAACTAATTAAAAATTTATCAATATTGGATAATCAATGGAAAAGAAAACTTCAAAAAATAAAGAAACATAGATTCTCATAGCAAGATACACTCACTGTCATTTGATTTAACTATGATAAGGTAAATTATATGGTTCATGTATTATATTTAGATAAACTAAATGATATCTTAAATCTTTTTATATGTGTTTTTCATAAAAAATTTTTATTTTACAAGAAATATGTTGCAATCAAAATACCATATATTTATAGCAAAACAAAGAAGTTGGACTTGGATTTTTCTCAAATAATCTCTTTATGTGTGTGTATATTATTCCATGTATAAAGATATATAAGACATTGAGTCTCTTCTTTTGTCCAGGATATTGTGGAAATTAATAAACGTATTAGTCACGTAACTCAATAAGTGAAATTTCTAGGAATATTAATTTCTAGAAATCACTTTTCAAGTTTTAAATGAACTTTTGGAAAACTTAAGTTTGCATTAGAATATGAATATTAATTCTACTGAGGTCATCTTTAAACATTACGGTAAAAAAATGAGATATTATGAAATTGTATCTCATAAGTTACAACTCTTTTTTTTAGCAATGTTTTTGTCTTGCAATTGGTAAAAAAAATTTCTAAATTTACAAAATAACTTCCATTATATTTACATAAAAACCCTCTTTTTTATTAATAGTTTTTGTGATTTTATTGGATTAAATAGTAAGGACACATTTTTTAAGAAATGGACTCGAGTGTGGGATGTGTTATAAGTCAAGTTTTGGACACGTTTTAAGTCTTTGGTGCCCATTTTCTAGGAGGATGCATGGATGTAACCATGTTATTTCCTTGTCATATACCCACAAAAATAAATAGATAGATATTTTGTCAATCACGACTTCCTTTTTAGTTTTTTCTTTTTTATCAATTGGGTCTAGTAGGAAAGTGACCTTTATGGCATTATAAAGTTGACTCCCTTTCATAGATTTGTTATTGTATACATATGTGTTGTGTGTGAATGAGAGAGAAACTAGAATAGCAATTGGAAAAGGGGGTCCTTTTAATTTTTATTTTGTTCTCTACTACTTGCTAATGGACTATCACTTCACTAGAAAACATCATTTAGTGGCTGCAATTAAAAATATCTTCAAGCGAGGCTAAACATCACTAATGACCAAATGCTTCTAATTAGGAGCTAGAAAAAAACAAAAAAGGGTATTGCCATTACAAATCTTGCAAAGAAGGCAAGCACTTAAGTTAATGTAAGTTAAGTATCTTAGATATATCTTACAACAATGTCTATAAGAACTCACAAGCCCCTTTTTCTTAATGATTAAAAATAAAATTTGATTTTGACCAAATATGATATAAATTCATTTTAAAAAAAATTCATTGAAATTTATCATTAAAATTCATTTTATTCCATTAAATTGAGTAGTAGCATATATACATAATTTTAAATTATATAAATATATTTTATTATTTTATTACAATTATAGGTAATTTAAATTTTTTATTTCTCCTACATATAACATGGAGTTAATTTGAAAATTTTTTTTAAAAAAGGAAACTTTGTTTCTAGAGAATCAGCTTAATTTCAACCAAATATTGAAGGAAAAAAAGGCGGTTAAGGAAAAATAAAACTCATTTTTATGTTTGATGAGATACAAAATTGAATATTGACAAAAAAAAAGTGCAATTGCCAAAAGTATCTATGCTTTGCAACCAAATTCTCTGTTTAAAATTAAAATGTGCAACAAAATGGGATGGAAGAGGCAAAAACCCGTTGTATTTATTGTGGGTTTTACAGTTCGATGCGTGCCCTAAAGTTGGGAAGTGAAGCCCTCAGCATAATAAGTTACTCGACCAATTAACAGAATCTGCAATGCCCCGTTTAATAAAGCTTGGTTTCTCCTTTTTTTTTTTTTAATACTTGAGGCTAAATGGTAAATTTTCCATCAGGAACACTTCATTACCCTATGGAGGGCTTCAAAAGTAAAGAGTGATCTTATTATCCTTTCCGATCAATTAGAAAGTGACTCACGAGTCATGTTTAGCAAATTTTTTTTATTTTTTTAATGAATAGAAATTGGATGCTAATAAATCAAATATAAAGACTTTTCTTTCTCTTCTAAATTCTATCTGCCCACTAAGCCCACCGATGTAACAATTGCTTTTGCTTTTGTTGTCATATAGTGGCAGTGATGCTTCGTGGCTTCTTATTTGGTCTAATCTTCCGTCCACGTGATTGTGGAAATTAGGAAACTCTTTCCCCACTTTCTACTTTTCTAAGTCTTCCACGTGCTTACGAAAAAGCCAAGTCTTCGCAGTTGCTTTTGTTGTGGAAATTAGAGAAGTTTTAGGCCAACGAGGGAAATTTCTAGGAAATTTCCTCCTCAGTTTCTTCTTTTCCTTTCATAGATGTGCTGTTCTATATATGTGTGTCGTGTGACAGAGAGGGAAACTAAAATAGCAACTGGAAAAAGGAGTCATTCTGATTTTTATTTTGTTCTCTCTTGCATGCCAATGGAGTGTCGCTTCACTAGAAAACATTATTGTTTTTGGGTTTTGATTCATGTGGCGTTTGTGGGTGTTCTTGAGAGTTGTTTAGAGGAAGAGAGGTTGGGTCTATTAAGCATCAAGGACCACTTTAAGTTATACAGTGGTGACGCTAATGAATTACTTCCTTCGTGGACTGATGATCCAGTGGCTGACTGCTGCAGCTGGGAGCGAGTGAAGTGTAATAACGCCACCATGGTCACTCAACTCTCTTTGGACGAGTTGCTGCCCGGGGCTCTGAAATACGGCCAATGGGTTCTGAACATGTCTTTGTTTTCTCCTTTCAAGGAGCTGCTCAATCTAGACTTGTCAAGGAATTACTTTGATGTTTGCAACCAGAATTATGGTAAGTAACATACAATAACTCTCATACTTTTCCTTTTTTTTTTTTTTGTGTGGTTTTCCTCGATCAATGTTTCTTTGAAAATCTGCAACACACAAAAGCAACATTTCCAAGTTGGCATATAGTAAAAAAGGTTCATTAACTCCGCTTCATTCAACTCTTTATATCATTTACTTTTTATGCCGTGAATATATCAAACGTAGACATGCCTACACACATGTATGTCTATTTACATGTCCAAAAATTAATTTGGTCTCATGCACTAAAAATTAGAATTGGTTGCATCATTTTGAAAGAATCATTTTACCTTTACTCACAAATTTAACTAAGAATCAAATCAAATAATATAAATTAGTGTCTATTTAAAAATTTTTATTATCAAATATTTAATTTTATATAAAGTATTTTACCTTTTTAAAAAATTTTAATTATAATATCTTATTAAAATATATTAGAAATAAAAATTAAATATATTATATTTTTAGTGTTTAACAATAATTTTGTTTTTGTAAGCTTTAATTCCCATTTTAACTTATACTAATAACATTGTTTATATATAGATTTTAAGGTTTTGAAAAATTTGGTGACACTTGATCTAAGCTTAACAATTTTGATGGCACCATCTTAGGTAGGCATTATAAGTCTCTCAAGTTTTTACTTTTTTGGCAGAATTAATTTTTATGTAAAACTTAGAACAATTTGGATTTAAATTAGAATTCACTTAATGATACTAAAATCATCTTAAAATCAAATGAGAAAATAATATTTTTATTTTTAACTAATTTTTTATTTTATATGTAAATTTAATTATTGTTTAAATATATTATATATTATTAATATAATTTTATATTATTATATATATATATATATAATTTATATATTATTATTTAGTATATTATATGTATTATGTAAGTTATATTATTAATTATATATTATTATTAGAAAAAAAGAAAATGTATATGTTAAATAAGTCTATATATCTTAACAATGCACCAGGTTATGTGGGCCCGGCCATCTTGAATTGGGTGCAGCCAAAAGTTTTCCCAAATATAAAATGTTTACAATTTAATGGGAAAAAAATATATGGTTCCACTTACAATTAGAAGAAAGTATACACGTATTTACATCACATTGTGATCTAATGCAGAGCATTATACAAACAATCAGTAGGAAATTTCCCCAATCATACTACTAGAAAAAAAAAGAAAAAAAATTAATATTCTTTATATTAATTTTAAGTAAGTTGAAAACTAGAAATCAATAAAATTACTTCAGTGAGCAAAAGGCAAGGATGCAGGACACTTTGGGCTCGACGTGAATTCATAAGTTGTACCTCTCAAGATATCAAAGGCTACTTCAAACTCAATCCAGAGGGTGTGACAATTTTCCTAGGAAAATTCACTCGTAGAGAATATAAAAATCAACACAACATTTTCTCATTTAATTGCAGAAATTACAAGGGCAATGCTTGTACGAACTCATACCAGCATTGCCCTTGTATTTTTTGATTTTCATAATTTCTGCTTTTTAGAAGTATATTATAAGTACTATGTATATTCATATTATTTATTATATATTATTATAAAAATAAAAAATTATTTATATTATGTAGGTCATAATCCAAAAGACTTTTTAAATGGACCAAAAAGACAAAAAAAAAAAAAATTGATTCATTAGCATGCCTTTCCGTAATTTATATTTATATTTTGTCATAAATGTATGTCTTAAATAGGAATTTTAAAGGTGTAAAGGTTTTGGACTTGAAGTTTCACTGTAAAAACTTTTTCAAAAGATTAGTGAAGGCACAAAAAAAGTTAAAAACTTTTTTATTTTTTAAAATTTTTAAGTATTTAAGGCTAGCAACTAATTAAGATTTTAAATTTTAAAAAAGTTGGATTCACTAGGACTCTTAGTTCTATACTCATCCTATCATTGTATCATGTTATACCTAACATTAATTAATTAGCAGTATAAATGACCTTTTTTTTTCTTTTCCCGTCTAATTTATGATATTATTGTATTATAATATCAAATACTTTCAATGTTTCACAATAGTTTTGTTTTTGTGAGCTTCAGTTTTGATTTTACTTGTATTAGTAACACAATACTTATATATAGATTTCAAGGCTTTGAAGAATTTGGTGACACTTGATTTAACCTCTAACATGTTCAACGACACTAACCCAGTAAGGCACCATAAGTCTCTCAAGTTTTTACTTCTTTGGTAGAATCAAGTTTTATATAAAACTTTGAACAATTTGGATTTAAGTTGGAATCCACCTAATGATAGTAAAATTATCTTAATATCAAATAAAAAAAATATTTTTATTTTTTACTAATTTTTTATTTTATATGTAAATTTAATTGTTATTTAAATACACAATATATTATACATATAATTTTATATTATTATTATTATTTTATATATAAAATTTATAATTATTTATTATTATATTTTTAAAATATGTGAAATTATATATTTAAAATTTTTTATACATTAAATTTATATCAAAACCATAAAAATATATTATAAGTATTATGTATGATTATGTTATTAACTATACATTATTATTAGAAAAAAGAAAACTATTTCTATTATATAACTTATGGTTTAATAAACTTTTTAATGAAATTAAAAAAAAATTGCTTCCAATTCATTACCATGCTCCTTTCATAATTCATATTTTTTATTTTGTCACAAAATGTGTGTGTTAAATAAGTATTTTAAGGTGTAAAGTTTTTGAACTTGAGTTTTATATAAAAACTTTTCAAAGTATTAGTTAGGACACAAAAGGAGTTTAAAGCTTTTATTATTATTATTATTTTTAAGTTTTTAAAGGTTAACAAGTTTATTAAAATTCTAAATTCAAAAGAAGTTGGTTCATTATGACTCCTAATTCTAAAACTCTTAGTCTTAAGGTATGTACACTAATCCTATTATGGTATCATTTTGTGCCTAACGTTTATTAATTAGTTGCCTATGTGATCGATTCATTTTTCTAAGTTCAGATTGTTTCTCTGTCCAATTTATGTATTATTGTTGAAGCAAGCACTTGAGCTTGTTTGCTACCCTTTTTCTATTTTTATTGCTATTCACGTGTTTCAAAATTAGATTTGAAATTATATATTTTTTCCTTTTCATTGGTACAAGCTCCTAGCCTTCTTTAGCTCATTTAATAGTTTTAACTTTTAATTTTCCCTTTTTTTTTTCTTCTTATTTATTTGGTATAACTTAGAGGTTTGAAGAAATTGAAATCCTATAACTTGAAGTTGCAATAAATTATCTTAGAAACATATTTCATTCTCTTGGCAATATGACTTCGTTAAGGCTCTATATTTGGCTAACAACCTTAATGGATCTTTAGGCGGACAAGGTAGTTATTGACATTTTTTTAATGCTCCAATTAGGTATTAGATCTCTTATGTAATAGTAAATGATAAAAATTCTACCATATCTTGTTTTTGCAGGCTTATGTGAATTGAAGAGTCTTCAAGGGTTGGCTCTTCCCTTCAATAATTTAAGTGGAACTATTCCACCTTGTCTTGGCAATTTGATATCCCTTAGAATCTTGGACTTGTCATTTAATAGACTTGAAGAGAATATCTCATCTTCTCCAATTTTTAACCTCAAAGACCTCGAGTATATTGATCTAAGAGATAATCTTTTTGAGGGTCTATTCTCTTTTTACTCAATTGCCAACTTCACAAACCTTAAAGGCTTAATGTTATCAAACCTTAAGGTCCAAACTCAGTATTCACAGAATTGGCTACCTACATTTCAGCTCAAGGCTCTTCGGATCTCAAACTGCAAATTGGACAATATTCCTCAGTTTCTTGCTCACCAAACTGAATTAATAGCTGTGGATCTCTCTCATAATAACCTAATTAGAACCTTCCCCAATTGGCTACTTGAAAACAATATGAAATTGAAGTTCCTAAGTCTTAGAAATAACTCCTTCTTGGGTCAGTTTCATTTATCCTCCAACTCCAGCTTTGTGACAGTCAACATTGATATATCAGACAATCACTTCCATGGGGAACTTCAACCAGATATTGGCGATTTGTTTCCAAAAGCAAAAGCACTTAATCTTTCTTCAAATGCCTTCGATGGTCACATTCCATTCTCAATTGGCCACATGCCAAAGTTGTCCTATTTAGATCTATCCAACAATAAGTTTTCAGGAGAAATTGCCACTACTTTGGTAGGACTAGCAAATTTCTCCAATTTGGTAGTTTTGGCAGCTTCAAAAACCAGATTACATGGCCGAATACCAAATTCCATTAATATGACTTCATTACGGGTCTTGCAACTCAGTGGAAATCATATTACAGGTGATCTGTCAAGTTGGATCTCAAACTATCTGAACTTATATTTCTTAGATGTCAGTGACAACCACATAACAGGTGAGATTCCTCCCTCCATTGGCAATCTAACATATGATTTTGGAGGAATTACACTAAACATGGCAGGTAATGGGCTAGAAGGCAGAATTCCAAGTGAACTAGCGAGGCTTCAGTTATTTTATTTGGACCTTTCGCATAACTTTCTTTCAGGCCCTCTTCCGTGTTGCTTCAATTCATCATCTTTACAGCATTTTAATTTGGAAGGAAATAGACTCACTGGCTTGATTCCGGAAACATTGTTCTATTCTTCTACCATTCAGATACTAAATATTGGAAATAATCTTTTGTCTGGTTACATTCCATCCTCAGTTGGGGCTTTATTGAATTTGAGGGTTCTTCTTCTCCGCCGAAATTCTCTAAGGGGTTTGATACCAAATCAACTGTGTCAATTGAATAAACTTGACATCCTGGATCTCTCACACAACTTGTTTTCTGGACCCATACCTTACTGTTTTGGTAACATCTCATTTGGGAAGTTAACTTTATCTAATTTTGCATACCAAAGAATGGTTGGCCCCATAATTGCGAGCAATCTCTTCCTCTCACCTTGTGGTGTGGAAGCAATATATGGGCAACAAGTGCAAGTTGGGTTTGTGACAAAAACAATGTCCAACATATACAATGGTAGCATTCTTGATTTGATGACTGGATTGGATTTATCTTACAACCAGCTAACAGGGAAAATACCAGCAGAATTTGGAAATTTAAGTTACATACATGCATTGAACTTGTCTCACAATCAGTTGACAGGTTTCATTCCAGCAACTTTTGCAAAACTTAAAGAGATAGAGAGTCTGGATCTTTCCCACAACAAATTAAGTGGAGAAATTCCATCAGAACTAATGGGTCTTCATTTTCTATCATCCTTCAGTGTAGCTTACAACAATCTATCTAAAAGGCTTCCAGATATGGACAGGCAGTTTCAGACATTTGATAACAAAAGTTATGAAGGAAATCCGTTTCTTTGCAGACCTCCATTAACACGGAATTGCAGTGTCATTCATGACATACCACAGGTGGCATCATCCGATACTGATGCAAGTGAAGAAAAATGGTATGACATTGATCCTGTGTCCTTCACTGCAAGCTTTATGGCAAGCTATCTTGTATTCCTGGTGGCCTTTGCAACAATACTTTATATCAACCCTAGTTGGCGACGGAGGTTGTTCATGTTCATTGAGAATCTCATTGACGAATGCTATTTTTTAGTTTTCTACACTGTTCCCAAATTATTTGCTGCATTATATAGATAATTATGTTGTGTGTCTTTCTTTTGGACATGTAGTTCTTTAATACACATTATTCCTCTGTTTGTTGCATGTTATGTTTTTCTGAATACAAAATAAGATTTTAGCTCGGAACACATGTATAACCTAGTCCAATCTATCTATGTGTATTATTTTCAGCTTATTGGAATGACAGATGAGGATTCCTATATTTTTTTAGCTTGATATTGGCTTTTAAATCATTATTGTAGGTTGGTCTTATTTATAACACCAAGAAATGTTTTGTTGTAAAATGCATTATGATATTGCTTATATTGAAAGATCAGATATTACATTACACCAATGGACTAGCCACCTACGAATCTTGTTGGTGAAGTAGGAATTTTTTTTTTCCCTTTCTTCTATATTCTTGATGTGCCTCCAATTGCTCTGCTGATCATTCATTTCTTTTGCCAAAAATAGTTTTTCTTTGCATCTCAAGCCTTTAGTCTCCCCATTCCCATATTACATTTGATTTTGTTAAAATACTAATTGCAAGTTAGGGGACTTAAGTCCTACATTTGAAGTGTGATATTTCAAAAAGAGGTTTATATGGACTTTGGACTTTCACATCTCAATAGCTAATTTTTTAGTTGTTGTTCAACTAAAGTTCATATTAAATTTCTCCTCATCTTAGTGCATAGGTTTTTTCTAATATATATTTCAAACCATAACAATACCTTGTTTCCACTTTATAGGAAAATTTTCCTCATTGATCATAGGCAACCAACCATTCTTTTTTAATTATTGGTTGGTTCCAATAGGAAAGTGTCCCCAACTTTATATAATTTTGATAAACAAATAATGCACATATAGTTGACTATGGTATTATAAAATTGATTCCCTTTCACTTATTTGTTCCTCAACATATTTGTGTGACAAAACAAGAATAATAATTGCAAAAGGAAATTTTGATTTTATTTGTGCTTGTTGCATGGCAATGGAATCTCCTGCTTCACTAGGAAAATTGGTTTTAGGTTATTGATTTTGGAGGTGAGTAAAGAAGTGAAGGACAAAGGTCAGTGTATGGGTTGTTGTGGTGCAATGACTTTAGAGCATACGGCAGGATTGACAAGGCTGAGGAAATTTTTGTGGGTCAGGAATTTTAGGTGGCGAGGAAAGGGGGAAAAAGGAATGATCACAGGATTAGCATTACCATTAGCTGCCAATAATTCATTCATTTAATAATTCACTTGTAATAGCTGCCAATGTTCAGAAGCATTAGCATCCTATTTTCCTAAAGCAAAAGGGGGAAGAGGAGTAATCACAGGATGGGTAGTCATGCAACATTTCAAACCTAAATTTATTGAATTACATGATATTTTCCTCTCTTGCAATTGCATTTCATCCCCACACGCACAAAAGAGAGGATCAAGTTGAACAACTTAGGTTTGTAAAGTGATTAGTTATTATCTACACAAGCAGTGCCTTTCCATTCTAATGGTTCTGGGGAGTGTGTGTATATATATATATTTTGTTGATATTGTTAGCAATAATGTGGCCTTCTCAATTTCATTTCTTTCTTTGACAAAAGAAGTGTGGATTGCTGTAAGCTGTCTGAGCATACCTTGCTAATGAGTAACTGCTGTTGCGGCATTTCTTCTCTGTTTGTGAATTGATATGGATTTTCTTGCATGTGACGGGAGCAGTCGCGTACTTCTAAATTAGGTTTGAATTGGCTTTATTATTTTTGTCAAGTGATTCTAACACACAGAAATGGGCAACATCAAATATGAAGTCCGACGCTAAAGGGACAACTCTTTTTTTATAAAAGGAAAAACATAATACTAATCCTCGCCTACTAGATAAAAAATAAAATAAAATTTATAATTTATAAATAATAAAATTTTATATTTATATAAATTATATTCTTTTTATTTTTATAAAAATTTTTAATAATAATTAATTTATTAAATTAAATTTTAATTGATTAAATTTTTTTAATTTGAATTATATTATTTTATTGAATAACTCTTAAAAAAATTTATCATATTTTTATTATTTTCATATTTATTTATTTATTTTTACTTATAAAATTAATTATAAAATTATAAATATTTCTTATATATATAAAATTAAATATAATAACTAATATTTTTATAAAATTATAATATTTAAAATTATTAATATTATTAAAATTATTTAATTATACATATAAAATCAAATAAATTTTATATATTTGAATTAATATATCTTTAACATCAAAATAATATAATTTTAATACTACAATAATGTTAATTATTTACTAATTAATAGTTAATAAATAAATAATAATTCTTAAAAATAAGTCACTATAGATAATTTAACAACACTTTTTGCGCATTATCAAAGCAACTCCATGTGAGCCCGACCTAAAAACAGAAAGTAGGTGAAAAAAAAAAAAAAATAATATTTTATTATTAAAAATAAATTATAATATATAATATAATAAAAAAAATGAAAAAAAAAATACTTAAAGCTTATAATCTTGTCCGCCCGACGTGGGACCCATCATTGCAAAGAGACCGTAACATGTGTTGCATTGTTGATATTCGTCTTTTTCGTCGAACTATCAATTATTAGAAAAACAAAAAAAATCCCTGTGCGTGTGCGTGTGCGTGTGTGCCTTTTATTTTTCTGGGAGTGTGTTTGTTTCCCTGGAAAATGATTCCCGCAAAAAAGAGAAAAAGGAAGAAAGAAATTCACGGAATTTTTATCTTTCACGCTCTTAAGCTGTGTAAAGTAGTTTTTGATTAGAAGAGAATAAAGTTTCTCTTTTGAAGTGAATATATATATATATATATTTTCTATTAAGTTGTGGAGGAAAAACAATCGATCATTTTTGGGGTAATAGGGGATCACGTTTAGTAACGATGATGTTTCGGAGAGGATGGGGTAGTTATCTGATTCTCCGCATTTACAATTTGAGCTAATTTCACTTCAAAGTGAAGATGACTCCTTTTCCAATCAACATGCATTGTGGCGTCAAAAAGTGGTTTTACTTGTGTTCTTGAGAATCCTTTGCTGAAAGGAGATAATTTTGATAAATTTTTGTTCAGGGGTGAGCTTAATATGCCAAACCATGTGCTATCCATAAGCACAGAGTGGGTTGCACATTCTTATGAACTTGGAGCTTATCCTTCTGCTGCATAATTTACTGAACATAATTCTTGGGTGCTTTCAGTTGTTGGTGATTTTGGACAAGCAATTATTTATTACATTCAAGCTTGAGAACAAATCACGATTGTCTCATCTGAAAATTCTTCCTGAAGTCGTTTTCTTCATAATGATGTTGGTTGGACACTAATTTTGTTTCGCTGTTTTTATTTTTACAGGGTGCACTATGGTGCATAGTTTCATTCTTGGTGATTCTGTGGACTAGGGTCTTTCTCTGCTGCAATTTTTATGACATTTGATTGATTGTAAATATATCCTCGATGGTGGGAGCTTGTTCTAGGAAGTGAGATCAATCAGATAATGAAGATAACTTACCTGAAGTTCTTTCTGGAAGGTATCGCAAATGGGGAAGATCAAAGTGGTTGGGAACCTCATTCTCTAGATCTCTCAATGATTTACAGCGGGTAATTGGCAAATGTCTATCCCTTATGGAATTATGTGTTAAACAAATATGTCAGGTATACTCTTTTCTGCATTATGCCTGGGTGAGGCTGCCAATTCATTTGTTTGGACTGACTTGTCTTTTATGTGTTTTTCTTGAACAGGACAGATAAGTATAAGACATTTTCATTGCTTCCAAGGGATGTAAGTCAGCAGATCTTCAATGAATTGGTGTATTCTCAACAACTGAATCAGTGGTAATGCTTTGTTGTCCCATTCTTCTTCTTTTCTTTCTTCGTTATTGAGGTACATGATATTTCCACTTTCGCTATTACATTTCCCTCATCTAGTTGCTCAATCTCTTTGCTTTAGAGTAGCTGTTCATCAAAATTCAGTTTCCTGTTGTCTTCACCCCCCCCCCCCCACACACACACACAAGAGAGGATGAAGTTGAACAACTTAGATTTGCATAGTGATTTGTAATTGTCTACACAAGCAGTACCTTTCCATTCTGATGGTCTAAGTATGCACTTCCATATTAGATTGCATGGACTTCCATACCAGCTCTTTTAAAATTGTTTCCTGATGAAATTATATCTGACCGACAGAGCAAAATAACTAGAAAAAATTATAGTGGAAAAAAATATTACTCAATGGACATATAAATCAACTAACAGTTTGGAAAATAAAGAGAGAGAAAATAATTATCATATGATAACATATATATTTTTTGGACCCCTTCACCAGCCCTTTCTTGTTCGAGGCTGAAAGTATGCCATGCCAAAAGGTTTTAAGGGCATTAAATGACAACATATATGGGATCTAAAGTAAGACATTTGTGTTTCGTGTTTTCCCTCTATCTCATCTTATAGTGCATCAAAAGTCTTGATAAGTTTCCAACCCTCATAAACAATAGATTGCTGTAAGCTGTCTGAGCATACCTTGCTAATGAGTAATTGTTATTGTGGCATTTCTTCTCTGTTGTGAATTGATATGGATTTTCTTGCATGTGATGGGAGCAGTTGCGTACTTCTAAATTATGTTTGAATTGGCATGTTGATCGGTCGTTTGATATTCTTCCCTGTTGTGATGGACAGACAACATTGCTCAACCATATATTGACTACAGACCATGGGAAGCACATAGCAGTGATAGAGAATGAGGTATATGGAGATGAATTTTGGATCCTTGTGTTAATTTATTCAATGAGAGAATTTTTGTTGTCTTGATAATAAGACAAGGGGATTTTTTTTTTTAAGGCTTAGTGATGGTTATGTCACTTTGGAGAAAATTATTCTGGTCTTGAAGCTTGTTTTTTGATACTGACAATGGATGTAATCTTAACTTGTAGATATAGTTTTTAATTGATTTTATGTAGTTGAATCAATTTGTTTCCTGTTGTTGAATTTGCATTATTGTGAAGTTGACATTGATGGTTCCTAGCGGCTGCAAAAACTACTGGGGCTCGGGACATTGGTATGCTAAACAATGGTTGTCTGTGCTGTACAGTAAGGGGTGATCTTGTGAAGATGATTGGGGAATTGGTTGAAAGAAATAAAAAAAGAAAATTCAATCATATTGTAATGGAGACTACAGGGAGGAGATTAATACCAGACAGACCTAATTCTAGATAATAAGCATCGGAGGTTGTTTATTTCAGATTTTTTGTGATCTATAATCAGTAGAAATTGATAGTCTTGTGCAGCCTAGTTTCACTCATGTATGTGAAACTAGTTCCAGGCATCAAGCAAACTTCCCTGTAACTATTTGATGACACATCTGGTTTCACTTCTGCAGGTTTGGCAAATCCTGCATCAATTATTCAGACTTTTTATGCTGAGGATAAGGTTTTCAATGTTGTCAAGTTGGGTGGTGTTGTCACTTTAGTTGTTTCTAAGCATGTTACTTTTCATTTGGATGAAATCAAGCCAAGGGAGTAGTAAATGAGGCAGTGGAGCAAATTGCTTATGCTGACATAATTATGGTAAATACGGTATTCTTTGCATTTGTAGTTTGCAGTGCTCTTCGTTAAACTTCTGTCAATTTGCATTGCTCGGGTATTCCTTGCATTTGTAGTAAATAAGGTATTCTTATACTGACAGAATTATAGTAAACAAGGTCTTCTTATGCTGACAGACATGATGAAAGAGCTGCTTAGCTGAGGTGCTTGAAATTTCATGCCACTAAATTAAGCTTTCTATTTGAATTAAGACAATACAAAAATGAAATATATGCCAGTCTACATTGTCCAATTATTGTGACTAATAACCTGACCTTAAAAAGTTTGTCAATGAACCTCAAGGTTTGGTCTTGCATCTGTCTTAGTTGTAGACCCTCTCTCTAGTTGCAACTAATATCAGTTATTTCTATTTTTGCTAGACTGATCTGATTGGTAAGCAAGTGATTTCTTCTTGAGTGCAGCGCATAAGGGTAAGTATTCTGCTCTTTATATTGAGCCCTTTATTTCGTTACAACATGAATTTCTTTGCATCCTGACTTAGAGTTAGCTTGTGCCTCAATGCAGAACATTGATCGCATGGCTCATTTGAAGCGGACACAATTTGGAAAAGTTGACTTGGATCATGCACTTCACATTGGAGGCTTCGATTTGGAGAGGTAACTTTTTTACTTGCCTTGCTCTTGTATTTGAATTTCTAATTTCTTTCATGTTCTCCATTGGTTGTCCTCAATGTTATTTTTGGGCATTTGTTGCTAGGAAGTCTCTGATTATATTCATTTTATGCCTTAAATATATATTGCCATTTTTGTAACCAATTTTTTTTTTCTTCTTTTGGTTGCACAACATCTCTGCACTTTAGGTTAGCATATATTCCCACTGACAAGCTTTTGCACTCTCTCTACAAGTCTTCATATCAAGTCTTTGTTGGTCTTTTTCTGAGAGAGGAGGTCTGTATTTTGGAGAGAAAAATGGTCTTTGCAGTGCATCAAATAGGACAGCCCATGTGATTCATCCTTTTTAAGGCACCGGGTTCACCTGCAGTTGATTGCTAAAATCAGGTTTCGAGTTCCCAGTTCTAGAGGGTGTAGTGCAGATTTTTGTTACAAATTTTGTTGAGTTAGTGTTAAAGAAGACACTTAATCAGACAGTTTACGGCCATCATTTTTTTTTGTCCAAGAATGAGAAAATAAAATGGAATGATGAAAAGTCGTAAATGGGACACTTTATTGGAACTTTAGCCTAATTGATAAGAGCACTGTGATCTACTCAGATTTTCTAAACAAAGCTTAAACAAAAGCACAAATGATGGTTTACTCCTTTTTATGCTGTCCAACTTGTTCTAGTAGAGTAGACCATTGAGCCTTCTCTATGCATAATGCAACTTAGAAGAGTTTGTTAATAAGCAAGACCCTTCCATATTCAACAAAATCTCAAGTATATTTCCTACTTTTTGTGCTACTGTATCTGTGGTTTTACTTATTTGGGTCATTGGATTTGTCATAGCACCCAAATGGCTAATCAGTAGGACATTACTGTTCACAAAACTGTGTTAAAAAAAAGAAGAAAAAAAAAAAAGAGGTTCTTTCACTGCCACAAAGTGTTTAAATAGTACAAGAAAAAGCAACTGAATTGATCCTGGCAGTTTTGACTGGTTCATGTTGGTTTCGGTCAAGCTTTTCAACCAGCTTGCTTGAGAAAGTGAAAAACAAAATTATAAGAGAATATCAACAATCTGTAGTTGCCAGATCTTTGGTTGCTTTTTATCTTTGTAAACATAAAAATATGGGTGCTATGTCTTTTGGTGTATAATCGGAAACAGTCAGTTCATTGTGTTGACAATGCTGTTAGTTCAACTGGAGTATGAAGGACAATGAACTATTTGGCAGTTGCACCCAACTTTGTCTCGGAATTGCAAGTGTCATTGTGTCTTTATATTAATGATGATACAAGGCTTTTATTGCTATGACTAATTATTTTGTAAATTTGATGTTCTATTCATCTTCTTTCTTGCATTTTCTTGTGTCATTGTTTGGTTGTTGTTGCTGAAGTTGATGATTGATCTGTGAGTGTGGAGGCAGATTCAAGTTAAGTGACAATTATTAATTTTTTGGCTAACACACTCTCAATTCCTTGTAGGATTGAGAGTGCTGTTAATGTAGATGCTGGAAGGGAAGTTCATGACAGTCATGGCTATGATCATGAGCACCATGACTATCGTCATCACAACCACAAGCATGGTAAGTCTGTTGTATAATTATTGGAACCATCTTAGCTTCTAGATCACAACGATATAGACATAATTTTTGTCATGTTGTTTTAGTTGCTGGAGATTGCCAGAAGGTGATTATGCCCCTGAAGAAATGTGATTTTCTGACAGGAAAGTAATCTGAATCTTTGCCCCTCGTCAACTACTGCGTCATAAATGAGGCCCCTGAAGAAATGTGATTTTCTGACAGGAAAGTAATCTGAATCTTTGCCCCTCGTCAACTACTGCGTCATAAATGAGGCTAAGTTTTTGAGGAAAGTAATCCGAAAGTAATCTGAATCCAGACCATAAATGAGGCTTTTGAGGAAAATAATTTCATTCCTTATTCCATACATTGAAAGAAATGCCCCAGTGCAATGTACAAAAGCATGGATGGATGATGTTTGTAGTTTGTCATTTGGTTGCGCACTTTCTCTTTTGGAGTATTATGGATGTGAAGAAATGCCACAAGCATGCCCTGTGGGTGTTACCATACAGAACACCATGATAGTCACCATTCCTACGATCACACTCATGATCCTGGCATATCTTCTGTCGGCAGAGTTTGTGAAAGGAGCTTAGATCTAGAGAAGGTTGGTTTTATGCATGTATTTTCAATTTTTTTATACCTTTGAATTTCTCATCAAAAATCTGGATATTGGACAAATGTTCATCAGAGCTTCTGTGCCTTTCCTAAACTTTGATAGCCTTGTTTTCTTGCTGTATTTGTGTCTGGGTTTGGGTTTTGGGAGGGAGAAGTTTAAGAACGTGTTAGAGATTGGGGATTTTAAACACCAGACTTCTCACACTACAGGACAGCTATCCTCCTCCAGGGTACCAGCCATTTTCTAAGCTCCTGTCATACGTTAATGCCTTGAACTTTTTCCTGTCATGCATTCAGAACGATAAACCCAATAAATATTTAAAAGTAAATTTATTAAAAGAAAAGTTTTTATTTATTAGATTTTTTAGCACTTTATTTAATTTTTTACTCAATTTATCCACTAGACTAATCGGTCCTTGAAATGATCGTAAAAAATACCTGAAGTAATTTGAAGTGCAAAATGTATTTGAGGTGTTAAATTATAATCTGATTTTCTAATATGATCTTAGTGTTTATAAGCTCATGCTGTCGAGGGAGATTCAATTTTTTGTTTATGTTTTGAATGAATTTGGGAATTGGTAGTGGTAGGGTGGCCGTGGTATCGAGGAGATAGGAAAAGAAGATGAATATTGTAAAAGATAAAAATTAGTTAAAAATAAGATAAAAGGAATTTATTTTCAATATATAAAAATTTATTTTTATATTTAAATTATTTTTATTTTTTAAAAATTTTTAAATGTATTTTTAGTTTGAAAAAAAAATAAATAAATATTTTTTAAATTAAAAAATTTTGTCAACTCAATCTAAAATTGAGGAGAATAAAGTTAAAATTTTTCTTAATTTAGACAAATACTATATTATATATAGATAAATTTTTTTAATAAAATGTCAAAAATTTATTGTCTTTAATTTTTTGAAAAATATAAATGATAAAAATATATTTTAACATTTATACTTGATTGCTTTATTCAAAAAAAAAATATTAATTATACTTTACATAATAAATTTATTTTTTATAATAAATATTTTTTTATAAAAAAATAAATAAATTCATTTATACAAAGAAATCAGTATACAATATATAGAAAATTTTTACAAAAAATAGATTGAGTAATACATATTAAATATTTTATTTTTACTACTAATTAATTAAAAATTTATTAATAGATATTGAATAATTAATGGAAATGAAAACTAAAAAAAAAAAAGAAAGAAATATAAATTCTCATATAAAGAAATATATTTACTATAATTTAATTTAATTATGATAAGGAAAATTATATGATTTAATATTATATTTAGGTAAATTAAATCATATCTTAAATCTCTTTATATGTGTTTTTCATAAAAAAATTTTCATTTTATAAGAAATATATTGCAATCAAAATACCATATATTTATAACAAAACAAAGAAGTTGGACTTATATTTTTGCCGGATAATCTCTTTATGTGTGTAGATTATTCCATATATAAAGACATATAAAACATAGGGTTTATTCTTTTATCCATATCATTGTGAAAATTAGTAAACTTCTTAGTCACATAAATTAACAAGCAAAATTTCTAGAAAATTTTTATTTTCAAATTTTACTTTTCAAGTTAAATGAACTTTTAGAAAACCTAAATTTGCATTAGAATATAAATATTAATTCCGCTGTCCATGCTTGTGATCAAAGTCATCTCTAAATACTACATTAAAAAATAGAACATTAATTGTTATAACAAATTATATTTTATAAGTTACAATTCATTTTTTTTAGCAATATTTTTGTCTCACAATTGGAAAAAAAATTCTAAAATTATAAAATAACTTCCATTATATTTATATAAAAACTCTCTTTCTATCAATAATTTTTATGATTTTATTGGATTAAATAATAAAGACACATTTTTGTAGAAATGGACTAGAGCATGAGATGTGTTATAAGTCAAGTTTTGGACATGTTTTTGAAATTAGAGCAATTAAAGGTTGAGTCTTAGGTGCCCATTTTCTATGAAGATGCATGGATTTAATCATGCTCTTCCTTGTCATATACTCACAAAAATAAATAGATAGACTTTTTGTCAATCATGACTTCTTGTCATATACTTACATCGCTAAAGTCCAAGTGCTTCTAATTAGGAGCCAAAAAAGAGAAAAAGAAAAAAAAGGTCTTGCCATTACAAATCTTGCACAAAAGGTATGCACTTAAGTTAATGTAAGCAAATGTTTTAGATATATCTTACAATAATATTTAAAATAACTCACAAATTTTTTTTTTCTTAATGATTAAAAATAAAATTTAATTTTAATCAAATATAATATAAATTTATTTTGAAAAAAATCCATTAAAGTTTATCTCTAAAATTCAATTTATTTCATTAAATTAAATGGTAGCATATATACATAATTTTAAATTATATAAATATATTTTATTATTTTTTATTATAATTATGGGTAATTTAAATTTTTTATTTCTCTTACATATAAAATGAAGTTAATTTGAAAAAAATAAAAATAAAAAGAAATCTTATTTCTAGAGGATCAACTTAACTCCAACTAAATATTGAAGGAAAAAAAAAAGTTAAGAAAAAATAAATTTTAATTTTATATTTTATAAGATATAAAATTGAATATTGACAAAAAAGAAGAAAAAAATAAAAAGTAATTGCCAAAAGTATCCATGCTTTGTGTCTAAATTCTGACCGACAGAGCAAAATAACCAGAAAAAATTATAGTGGAAAAAAAATATTGCTCAATGGACATATAAATCAACTAACAGTTTGGAAAATAAAGAGAGAGAAAATGCTTATCATTCAATGCCATATAAGATTGTTTCGATCCCCTTATCAGCCCTTTCTAGTTCCAGGATAAAAGTGTGCCATGCCAAAAGTTTTTATGGGCACTTAATGGCAGCATATATGGATCTAAAGTAAGACATTGGTGTTTTAATTTTTTACCTATCTCATTTTATAGTGTGTCACAAGTCCTAATAAGTCTCCAATCCTCATAAACATAGTCATGGGTCAAATTTCTGGTGCTTTCTTCTTTGGACCAAACTTTGTGTGTATTTGCCGTACTGTCCCAGTTGTCTGGTGCTTTTTGTAATTTTTAATCTCCTTGAAGGTCTTTTAACAGTTATTCCTATACTTCTAATAGTTTTGTTGGTAGATTGCTGCTGTCTGTGTTTTATGGTTTTATGATCAGATTTTGTAATCTGATTTCTGGCTTGTATGTTATAGATTTTTCAAACTTGACAAGTTCAAGTTTTATAAGAAACAATGCAATTACAGCACAAGGAATGAGTTCCTTTTACTGGCTTATTAAGTTGGATCTGGAGAGATGTCCTGTTATTGGTGGTGGACTTGTACACCTCAAGGGTATTATTCTCCTTGTCATATACCCTATCTTGATCGGGAGGTTTATAAATTTATTGTTCATAAGAATACCTATTATTTATCTGATTCACATATGAAATTACAAATTAGTCCGTGTTTTTATTGTTGTCTCTTGCCTTGCGTGATGCCTGGCTTGGCTTCCTAATAGAATGGAAAAACAAAGTTTGAATGGAAATGATCTAGGTTTATCAAGTTTCTGTTTTGTTAATGGAACCTTTTATTGTTGGCAAAAGGGCCTTAAGAGTGAATTGGTTTTCATAAGCCTATTTTAAAAGGTATTGTTAACAATTGGCATTTTTGTGTATGGACAATTGTGTCTGCGTGGCTGGCTTCACCGACAAGCATATGCACATATATCATTAGTGCACATGTTGCTTGCACATGTTCTTCTTCATATGGAATTTGAGGAATTTTTCCCAATATCCATGAATCCTTGTAGCGTGAGCATCTTGTGTAGCACATCCATTGCTATAGATCACTGGTTGTTGTACTCTTTATGATTTCGTCTGTTCATCTTGCTGTGTTCTGTTTTAGATGCACATGTTAGCCGGTGTCCATATGCAATTACTTTTTAGCTTTAATTTTGTTTGGAGCCTCTCTCTATGGTTGGCACAGTTAAAGAATTTCCTAGATAATTGACTACTTGGAGCCTCTGAGTTGAGGTGTTGCCCATTGAGGAATCTGATATTGTACTTATGGGCTAATGTGTGTTATTTTCACCAGCCACAAATTTTTCTTCACAAGTTTGAGGAAGTTGGAGTCTCTTAATATTAAATGATGTAATTGCATAACAGATGCTAATATTTATTAATCTCTCTCTCTCTCTCTCACACACACCCCCCGTAATCCTTAATCTTGACAATTAGCCTAATACTTATGTAAATAGAATTTATCTATTGTAAATATTGAATTCCTCTTGTAAGACTGGAATTGCTCATATTTAGTAATTCAAGAATGTTACTTTACAGTTTTTATGTTAAATTGGCCAGCATGACCTAAGAATGATGTTGAATGGAATTTGATGACAGTTTGCAAGAATTATTGTTGCTTCTTTTAAAATTTATTGGGATAATCTTTTGTGAAAACTTTGAATCTCTTGGACATTCTTAAGTTAGAAGTGGTTCTTCTCTGCTAGCTGGCATTTGTTCCAGGCTTGACAAACTTGAAAGGCTTACTTAAAAGGTGTTATAATTTCGTTTTATTTTGCATTATAACTTATGTTATACTCTCCAATGAATGGTCTGTGACTTGATGAGCGGACAGAGTGTACACATAAAAGATTTTAACAGTGTTGTAATTGGCATATTCCTTAGACAAGTCTCTCCATGTTTGTATTTTTGGAGGAATAACTTTGTGAGATGTCTCTTTTCAATGGATCACGATATTGTTATTAATATGACACTTATATTACACATGATACTGGTGTCCAGATTCAATATTTTTTTTTTTTAATTTTTAATTTTTAATTTTAATTTTTTCTCTTTTTTACAAGGATCCCTGATTTCTGGCACCCACAAATCTTTGTAGTGAACTATCCTTTGCTGTCTGAATCAGTGTTCTGTTATGATTTTCCCATTATAAAAGGCTTTTGACATACTTAAATGGATTACTTTAATTCTGTTGTTTGGTGTTTTAGGTTTGCATAAGCTTAATCTGCTAAATTTGGAGGGATGCCCCCCTCTTAGGTATTCTCTCCAGCTTTGCTCATTCATACTAGTCCCCAGTTTAAATTAGCATTGGTTTTAGCCACACATTTAGCTCAAGGTTGATTTGACTTGAATTCTACATTCTATTAATTTTGTGCAGGTTTTGCTGGTCTATTATATCTGAATCTTGGCGGATGCTAGCTTTTTGGTGATGGATGTGAGAAAATTTCCAGTAAATTTTAAATTCCTTTTAAACATTTTATTGTGGTGTTAAAATCAGTGTTACCACATTCTATAACTTTTCAAGTGATCAACATCTTGGCCTTTTTTTTTAATTTTCAGAGTTTGTAAAACTAAAAGTATTGAATTTGGGTTTCAATGACATCAAAGATACTTGCTTGGTCCAGCTGACAGGTAGTTTCTATTTACTCTTATTTTATTCTTGCAAAAAAATATAAAATTTTGTGTGGATTACCCAAAAAGAATTAAAAAAAGAAGAAGAAATCCGAGAAAGTGTGAAAAAATGTGGATAAGCAAAATCCAAAGGAAAATTGTTGGTGGACATGGAGAAAATATGAAAACTGTGGAAAGATGCAGCTAGGTGAAGTTGACTTAAAATGAAATGTTCCATTCTTTTTCAGACCATAAACTAGTACTTCCTTGCCTTTAAAGCTCTGATAATCCTTTTCAGAAAATTCATGAATTCCTAAGGGTTGAACTGTATCTAGAGTTATACCAAATGTTATCTAGCTTCATCTTTTCAATGAACAACATTTATAAAAACCATATGACACTTTGGATGCATGCATTTAAACAAAAATGGTTTGTGGAGCTTTGCAGATTTTGTGGTGGTGGGTATTCTCCCTAAATTTTTCATGCAGTGGAGCACTAACTAAAACTCTCGACATAAACATAGAGAATATATTATCTGGTTTATTGATGTTCATTTAATTTTGTCTCTTTGATAATTATAACATACATGCATGTAATATCCGTAAATAATGGGTAGGCTCCTTTCCTGTCTTCTTTTAAATAGGTAGTTTTTCTTTGGATTAATTGAAGGTCATGAATTTTGCCTGTTAAATGATTGTAAATTATAAGTGTACGATTCACAAATTATGATCAATTTCTACTTGTAACTTATGGATGGATTTTCTTTTTTTTTTTCTTTCTTTTTATTCTTACACACACACACACACACACACACACACACATATACTTTTTTTTTTTGGTGCTTTACATAGGTTTTTACAAATTTGGAAAGCCTGAACCTGGATTCATGTAGAATTGGGGATGAAGGGCTGGTCAATCTAACAGATCACTTATTTAAATCTTCTTCCTTCTCTTCTTTTCATACTGATAAGTGTTTTTTCCTCTTGTGATTATTTTGAAGTACTCTTTGGTTAACTGGTATCCAGCATTCTCATTTTGTGCATAGTTAAACATCATAAGTCCACAAGTTGGACATTTGGTGTTCATTATTGTGGAATGGAGATTCTAGCTATTGTAGATCAAATTTTTTCTGTACGTTTGCATCTTTCATATCCAAAATGTTCTATATTTTATACTTGAAATCAATTTAGGATGTATTAACTTTTGCAATGTCTTTCACTTATGCTTCTTAAACTAAGGCTTTGCATTTCAGTTAGATAAGATTTTGGTATTGAAATCTGTTTCTGAATGGTAGACTAGTTGTGCAATTTGGTATATTGCCAATACTTTGCATCAATATGCCTGGTTTTGAATGCATCTGCTGTTTGTTCTGTTTTTCTGTCTCTGTTTCTCTACACTGTTTGACAGAAACCCAACTTCACAAGTTGAAACTGTGATCTGCTTTATATTCTATATTTAAATTTAAAATAGTTATAAAGTTTACCTTAGGTGGAAGTTGACAGATAAGACAGTAACAGTAAGGTTAAGGTAAAAAATCATAATCTTTCAGCTGATGTCAAAAAAACAAATTAAAGAACCAGGGAAATTCTTTTTATGATATTTTGATGTCAAAAGTTGTCACAGGGCTTGTTTGAAAAAACAATTTTCCATGAGATAATTGTTGTGGGATACTTAGTGTGAAGTTGCTTATTGTCATCTGTCTTGCCTAACAGCTTTGCTATAGAGTTTGAGATTTATGTGTATTGTGTTGACCTCATCCTCCATTTTATTTGTGGGTTTGATCAATTTGGAAAGTGTTCTCTTGTTTGAAAACACTTAATTTGGGTGCCTGCCAAATTACGGATACTGGTCTTGCTGCCCTTACTAGTAAGTTTAATTTGGTTGATGGTCTCCTTATTCTTCTTGTTCTTCTCTTTCTTCTCTTTCTTCCCTCTCCCCACCCCTTCCAAACCCCTGAAATGCAGTTGGTCTTCAATATATTATTTAGTGCCATTTGAAGTATTTGAAATTTAATATATTGAAGATATTTTATCTTGAAAGGTATAGCTTTCAAGATTAAGGACCTTGTATGAAGTTCACTTGGATGATAGGCATATCTTATGAAATTAAATTCAATTTTTCTGCAGTAATCAAAATATTAAAAAAAAGAAAAGGTTTGGTAATGGTGTTTACTTAGTGACTCTCAAAGGTTCTTTGTTATTGATGTTCATCTTTTTCATATAGGACCAGATCAAATCCAAAAAACGAAACAAGAAAATAGTAATCTACTCAAAAAAATAGAAAACATCAGGAGTCCACCCATGAACCAAAGAAGGGTCAACATTTATTCTAAAAAGTCAATAATCAATATCAATTGACAATAATCATAGCAAGCCTACATAATGAAATATCTTGAGCATATTTATAGAATAAGCTAGAGGACTAAATGGGAAAATAATTATAAAACTAAAATAGGAGAATAACTAGTTTATTTCTAACTAGGAGAATATCTCTATCATACTTGAGATTAATATAAATACAAATTATCAATAAAATCCTAATTAAAAAAAATTGTTATTCTCTCTTCATCAAGCGTATTGAAATTTGTTTCGCTACAATGGGGAGACAATGAACTGGGACAATTCCTTTTTAGCTTTCTTCAACAACTATTTCCTCAATTTATATTTTTTTATCCTGTTATGGTAGATGATAGTGGGATATTTATGGTAGATCATTTTTATAATTGTTTCATAGGGTTGTGGGTTACAAAAGGAAGCCAAGATTCTTTGCAAGGACACTGAATTTGCATTTGTTTGCTGTATTTGGTTGGGGGATGAATGCTATGTCTGTCAATGATGTAAATTTATCCATGTTGTTACTTTGGCGTGAGGTGGTTATCAGCGTTTCTTTTTGTTATGTGACTGTTGCTGTCAAAATGAGTTTTATTGGCTGATACATAATTAGATTGGGCAGCTTTTTGCACTGTGCTTTCTATTTGATTTTCTCCAAGGAAGATGATGTTTACATCTTGTTTCACTTTCTCTAACCAAGAAAAGGTGTCCCAGTGCTCAAGCCTTCCACACTGTGGGATTTGGAAAAGTTTAGATATATGTATCCTTATCCATTCCTATTCAAGCAAAGAGACTATTTCTTTGACTTGAACCTATGAGATTCAATATATAATGCAATATTTTATCATTTTACCAAGGCTGACCTTTCCTCCATTTTACTTTCCTTTTCATTCCTTATTATATTCTCTTTCAAAAGAATAAAAAAACATGCAAACTCTTTTATATAAGCATAAAACCTCCCAGAGATATGTAGTTTGTGTTTGTTGGGAGTTAATTTATTATGGATTCATGAGTAACCCTCAGTGTACTGACAGTATAACAAGTTCATTTTGAATCTTCTGTGTTGAAATGATCATGAACATACCACTATATTTGAGTGGAAAAGAAAAAATGTTAATCCAGATTCCAGCCCTCAATGAACCGTACTGTTGTGCTGTCTGGTTGTTAATGAAACCTTTTGAATTCCTTTTGAGTGGACAACAACATTTTCTGTGCTGTCTAGTCACCTTAATGAAACCTTTTCTGACCATTGGACATGGAAAATCTTTTGTTACATAAATTGGCATTCAATGTATTTACTTTTCATGACTCGATCAACTTGTGATCCTTTCCAGATGACATTCTTATTCCAGTTCTGGATAATATTTAAGTAGGGTGTCGCCATATGGTTTTGCATAAATTTCTTAGACTCCAGAGTCCATGATGCAAGCTTTTCCTTGGACTTTTCTAGTTCATGATGCAAGGTTTTTCATATTTTTGCTGTTTGGCACAAATTAATTTTCATTTAAGTTTTCTAGTTTGTGAATTTCTTGCAGTGTTCTGATTAATGCATGCGTTCAGCTACTGTATAATGTTGTTCTTTTGCTTGCAGACCTGACTGGATTGACCTATCTTGGATCTTTTTGGAGATTGTATTACAGATTTGGGAACTAACTATTTGTGAAGTAAGTTTTACGGTGGTAAATTACTGGTAGAAAAAATAAAAATGCCAAGTTATTTGTTATGTTGAATGCAAGATTACCACTCAATATTTTGTGCTGAAAAGTATAGGATTAGGCATCTCATAAAACTACCTGTTATTTGAAAAATGTAGGATGTTCATTTCCCAAGCAGTTTCTTTCCTAATAATTTGGTTGAGCAATTGTATGCCAGATGATAAATTTTTGATAACACACCTTGTTTGAGAGCACGATTTTCAATTACAATGGCTGCTTTACTGACACCTTTTTAACTGATTCTGCTTCCTTCTTTTTGTTTGGTCCTACTGTTGCTGCTTCTGTTGTTCAGTTGCTTATTGCTTGTGGAGATTTTAAGAATCTGCAGTCATTGGAAATATGTGGTGGAGGATTGACTGATGCTGGCATAAAGAACATAAACGATCGTACATCTGTGTCACTGCTAAATCTGTCTTGGAATTGCAAGCTAACAGATAGAACATTGAAATTGATATTGGTAGAATTACTTGACATTTGAAGGGTGAGGTTAGTGATTTACTGAGGAATGGAGAATGTAGGTGATAATGGGATATTTATGTTAGATCATTTTTATAATCATTTCATAGGGTTGTGGGTTACAAAAAGAAGCAAAGATTCTTTGCAAGTATACTAAATTTGCATTTGTTTGCTGTATTTGGTTGGGGGATGAATGCTATGTCTATGGAAGTTGTAAATTTAGCCACATTGTTATGTTGGCATGAGGTGGTTACCAGCACTTCTTTTTGTTATGCAACTGTAGCTGTCAAAATGAGTTTTATTGGCTGATACATAATTTGCTTGGGCAGCTTTTTGCAGTATATTTTCTGTTTGATTTTCTCTAGGGAAGATGATCTTTACATGATGTTTTGCTTTCTCTAACCGAAAAAAGGTATCCTAGCACTCAAGGCTTCCACCCTATGGGGTTTCGAAAGGTTTAGATGTATGTATCCTTATCAATCTTTATTCAAACAAACAAACAATTTTTTTAACTCGAACCTAAGAGATTCAATACACATGCAATGCTTTTATTGTTACACCAAGGCTCACCTTTCCTCCTATTTTACTTTCGTTTTTATTCCTTATTATTTTCTCTTCAAAAAGAGAAGAAAAGTGCCAACTTTTTTATGCAATCATAAAACGTCCTCAGAAATTCCTAGTGTGCATTTGTTGTATGTCTTTTGGGAGTTAATTTATTATGGATTCATGAGCATCCCTCCTTGTACTAGCAGCTAGTTTAATAAGTTCATTTTGAATATTGTGTTATGAAATGAGCATGTATGTACACTATATTTGAGTGGAACATATGGAATTGGAAAAGATAAAATGTTAATCCAGATTCCAGCCCTCAATGAGCTATACTCTAGTGCTGTCTGGTTGTTAATGAAACCTTTTGTGTGAACAAAACTTGACGTTTGATCCGATCATGCAAGCTTTTCTGAAGTATTCTTCAGTGCGTGATTTCCAGCCAAGATTTGATGTTTCTAGATGAAATCAGGGTTTGAAATATCTTTGCTTATTATGTTTTGACTTTGAATGCAGGGTTTACAGGACTTGTCTCTTCGAATGTTTCAAATTCTCATATAACCAGCTCAGGTTTACGTCATTTAAAGCCATTGAAAAGCTTAAAATCTCTGACCTTGGAGCCTTGCAAGGTGACTGCCAAGGACATTAAGAAGCTTTGATCAACTGAGCTACCTAATTTGGTAAGCTTCCGCCCCAGGGGGATTTGCCATCTCATGAAGGAAGAGCAGCTGTTACATATAAAAGAACATGAAGCTTAAAGCCTGCACTGTAAATATGGGTAGGACTTGAAGTTGATTAAGGTGGCTAGATATCGTTATGCTTTGTGTGAAGCTATCTTTCATATTGATTCAGTATGGAAGAAATTGTGCAAAAGCTTCCTTGGCAAGTCTTTAATGTTATGAACTATATGTATGCCAATATGTTTTCTGGGGTGAGTGATGAACTTCTTGTAATGGTTGAAACATGTTCCCACGCTTTCAGACCAATGCAACTCTCAAGTATAAGATTAATAAGCAATATGTCCATGTGAAGTTAGCTCACTTTGTGGTTCTGCAGCTTCTCGTAACTCTGGAAAACCTTGTTGCTGACCTTTTAGTAAAGCTAGGTGCTTGAGTTTAATGCAAAATGTTCTTGCCCATGCTATGGGAAAGGGCCACCGAAGGATAAGCAGGTTGTTTTCCTTTTTCTGTTTTTTTTTTTTTTTTTAATTATTTTTTTTATCTGGATTAAAGTTTACTTTCTGTGGAAATTTGGGGAAGACAGAGGTATGAATTCTCTGTTCTCTGAAGTCCCCGTTTTTTGCAACTTGGATGTTTAATTTTTGTTAGGTTCTATAATTAGAGAGTTACAATACACACAACTATAAAAATATAGATGTCTTGTGATAATATTTTTGTAAAATATATTGATAAAGTAAGAAAAAGAAGAAAGTAATGCGCATTAACACAATTAACTAATTAACTGTCCAGTCGGATTACGTTCAACTCTTGAAGTCTCGTCCTAAGTAGAAAATAAAGGTTTAATTGTTTTGTTTAAACATTCATATCTTTTATTTTTTAAGAAATTATATAATTTATATATTATATTTAATTAAATTAAATAATATTTAAATTTTTTTATAAAAAATTTTTATTTGATAAGAAATATATTAAAACTAAAAAAATATAAATAATAAATAAATATATATTTTATTTATCATGGTATATGCATGTCAAATTAAATAAGTTATTAGTTAAATTTTTTTATTGATAATTTTTCTTTATATTTATGTGTATTATTTTCTTTTTATTTTCTTATTTATATGATTATACAAATTAAAGAATTAATTAATTAATTAATTAAATTTTTAAGAATTTTTTTACTCAATTTTTTCTTTTCAAGTCTTGGTAGAATTATATATATATATATACATAGAGTCTATGTGTATTCTTTTATCTATGTCATTGTAGAAATTAAAAAATTTGTTAATCATATAGTCAATAAGTCAAATATTTAAAAAGATTTTCTCTTCACTTTTTTTTTTTTTTCAAGTCTTGATATAGTAATAGATATATAGACATGAAATTCAATTCAATTTTTTCATTAATGTTATTGTGGACTTTAGAAAATTTATCAATTACATAGGTAAATGGTCCAAATTTTTAGAAAAGTTTTTCTTTACTTTCTTTTTTTTCAAGTTTTGATAGAATTATATAGACATATAGACATGATGTTCATGTCTATTCTTTTATTAATATTATTGTGGAAATTAGAGAACTTATCAATCACAAAGGTGTATGAACTAAATTTCTAAGAAATTTTTTTCTCACTTTCTTCTTTCCAAATCTTGATAAAAGAATATAGACATATAGTCATGTGATTCATGTCTATTCTTTTGTCAATGTTAGTGTGAAATTTAGAAAACTTATGAGTCACGTAGTTGAATGAGCTAAATTTTTAAGAAATTTTTTCCTTACTTTTTTTTTTTAAGTTTTGATAGAATTATATAAAAATATAGACATAAGATTCATGTTCATTGCCAAAAAAAAATAGAACTTACTAGAAAACTTATTAGTCTCGCAGGTGAATGAACCAAATTTTTAATAAATTTTCTCTTCACTATCTTCTTTCTAAGTCTTGATAGAGTAATATAAGCATATAGACATGTGGTTCATGTCTATTCTTCTATCAATGTCACTGGGAAATTTAAAAAATTTATCAGTTACGTAGGCAAATAAGCTAAATTTTTAGAAATTTTTTTCCTCACTTTCTTTTGTCCCAGTCTTGATAAAGTAATATAGACATATAGACATATGGTTCATGTCTATTCTCCTATCAACGTGGAATTTAGAAAACTTATGAGTCACATAGGTGAATGAGCCAAATTTCTAGGAAATTTTTTCCTCACTTTCTTTTTTCTAAGTCTTGATAGAGGAATATAGATGTATAGACATATGGTTCATGTCTATTCTTCTATTAATGTCATGGTGGAATTTAAAAACTTATGAGTCATGTAAGTGAATGAGCCAAATTTGTAAAATCTTTTTTCCTCATTTTCTTCTTTCCAAGTCTTGATAAAATAATATAGATATAGAGACATGGGGTCCATATCTATTCTTTTGTCCATATCATTATGGAAATTAAAGAACTTATTAATCAACTAGTTAACCAACTAAATTTCTAAGAAAATTTTCTCTCAATTTATTCTTTTCATGTCTTAGGCACGCTTTTGGAAAATTCAAGCTTGCATTAAAATATGAACATCAATTTCATCATCAATGTTTTAGGTCAAGGTCATCTTTGAATACCACATAAAAAAATGAGTATAAAGTTGCATCTCACAAATTTATTTTTATTTTTTTGGAGTGTTTTTATTTTATAATTAGTAAAAAAAATATTTTAAATTTACAAAATATAATCCATTATATTTTACATAAAAAAATTTTTATATTAACAATTTTTGCAATTTTGTTGGGTTAAATAGTAAGGACACATTTTTTAAGAAATAGGCTTGAGTATGGGACATGTTATAAGTCAAGTTAACATGTTTTTGGAAATTAGAGAGGCTATAAGTCAAAGTCTCATATGCCCATTTTTTGGGAAATAGTTTCCTCAATTTCTCATGTTATAAGTCAAGTCAACATACTTTGAAAATTAGAGAGGCTATAAGTCAAAGTCTCATGCCCATTTTTTGGGAAATAGTTTCCTCAATTTCTCTCTTTCACATTTTGGACACACATTGGTGGACAAACCATAGTCTCCATTAGGTCATGAACATTAGTTCCATTGTACTTGCTTCACATCAAGGTCTTATTTGAACATAAAAATAGAAAATGAGACATTAATCACTATAAGAAATTACATCTTGCAAGTTATAACTTATTTCTTCAAATAGTATTTTTATTTTGTAAAATATAATCCATTACGTTTGCATCAAAAGCCTTTTATATCTAGTTTTCATGATTTGTTAAATTAATTATTTCATTACATTTTGCTTCAAAAGTCCATCAAAATACTTTTTATCTCATCAAATAGGAAAATTTGCTAAAGCTTCGTCATGATTCAAAATCTCTTAACTCTTATTTACTATTAGGGTTATTTACAATTACGAGCCTTGCGTTTGGTTCTAAATCTATGGCACCATTAGTAGGCTTCAATCGAAATTGTTTAAATGCTCACGTGGCATGCCAGCATTAGAAGCCACATAGCACGCAACAAAAAAGCCACCCAACACCCAAAAATTTAAACTAGAAAAGCCGACCTATAATTTTAAAATTTTTTTATTTCATTTTTTATTCTAAAATTTAAAATTTTCAGTTTTTTATTTCATTTTTTTTTTTAAATACTTGAAGATCAATGTTAAATTTTGCACCATTAGGAACACTTCATTACCCCATGGGGGGCTTAAAAAATGAAGAGTGATCTTATTACCCTTTCTGATCAATTAGAGAGGAGTTATGTTTAGCGAGATTTTTTATTTTTTATTCTTTTTTATGAATAGTAATGGGATGCTAATAAATGAGATACAAAGACTTTTTTTCTCTTCTAAATTCTGTCGGCCTCCCAACCGCCTTTTGTTGTCATATAGTGACCGGGATGCTTCATGGCTTCTCATTTGGTCCATTCTTCTGTCCACGTGATTGTGGAAATCAGAACATGACCAAATTTCTGGGAACCTCTTTCCCCAGTTTCTTCTTTTCAAGTCAAACGGCCAATCCAAGAACGTTTTTCCTTTTTCCTTTTTTCTGGCGCTGGTTTAAGGAAGCTTTCATACGTTAAGCATGGTTATGCCACATTTCCTCTATTATTTTTTTTTATCATTTGTTTTATAGTTAATAACAACAAAGTTAATTAATATTCTGTTTTCAATTTGTCAAGCTCGTTTAAAATTTTCAATTTTTTTTCACTTAATTACTTTTTTGTGATACTAATTATTTTTATTTAACATGTTTTAACTTATATATCTATTGAAATAAAATATTTTAAATTTTGGATGTTATTTCATAGGGGCAGGATGGTACAGCTTACAACCATAACAAAGAATAATTACTTGTTTCTTCTAGCTAAGAAACAAAACAAAACAAAAGTAAGAGGGAAAAAAACAAAAAAAAAAAAGAAAAAGAAAAGAAGGAAAGAAAATGCTGAAAGTAGCACGAAACCGTGTGGGGTTAGCGGCAGTAGTGGGCGCCCCAAAAAGTACGGACTGACGCTCACCCACATCACAATGTAGCATTTCAATTACAAAGTCGTCGGCAACTGTCCTTACTATTGTGCTTACAACTGCAACCTACTTCCCTCCACATTAATACATACAACTGCAGCTTACTTCCCTCCACATTAATACATACAACTGCAACCTACTTCCCTCCACGGCATTCCTTCATTTTCCACTAATTTAATTCTAGTTCAAACAAAAACAAAAACCATGCTCAGATCACAAAAATTATGAGTCATATACAATATAAGTTTGAACAAAAAACATTAAAAATTATTAATCAATAATAATGGATGAAAAATAGAATGTAATTAAATAAAAAAAAATGCAAATATAGTAGAATTTTAAATACAAAATCCGAGATGCTCCATTTAATAAAGTTTGGTTTCTTCCTTTTTCATGCTCGATGTTCAATAGTAAATTATTCATCATTAGGAACACTTCATTAGCCTATGGAGGCCTTCAAAAGTAGTGATCTTATTACCCTTTTTGATTAATTAGGAAGTGACTCACAAAGACTTTTATTCTATATTATTTGATTGCTTTACCAAAAAAAAAAAAGAAAAAAAAACATTTATATTAATTGTGCTTCAAATGATAATTATAACAAATATTTCTTCTATAAAAAGATAAATAAATTCATCCATGCAAAGAAGTTGATGACATATACAAAACCTTCACAAATAATAGATTTAGTAATACATATTAGATATTTTATCTTTACTACTAACTAATTAAAAATTTATCAATATTGGATAATCAATGGAAAAGAAAACTTCAAAAAATAAAGAAACATAGATTCTCATAGCGAGATGCTCACTGTCATTTGATTTAACTATGATAAGGTAAATTATATGGTTCATATATTATATTTAGATAAACTAAATGATATCTTAAATCTTTTTATATGTGTTTTTCATAAAAAATGCTCATTTTATAAGAAATATGTTGTAATCAAAATACCATATATTTATAGCAAAGCAAAAAAGTTGGACTTGGATTTTTTTCAAATAATCTCTTTATGTGTGTGTATATTATTCCATGTATAAAGACATATAAGACATTAAGTCTCTTCTTTTGTCCAGGATATTGTGAAAATTAATAAATGTATTAGTCATGTAAGTCAATAAGTGAAATTTCTAGGAATATTAATTTCTAGAAATCACTTTTCAAGTTTTAAATGAACTTTTAGAAAACTTAAGTTTGCATTAGAAATGAATATTAATTCCACTGAGGTCATCTCTAAACATTACGATAAAAAATGAGATATTATGAAATTGTATCTCATAAGTTACAACTCTTTTTTTTTTAGCAATGTTTTGTCTTGCAATTGGTAAAAAAAATTTCTAAATTTACAAAATAACTTCCATTATATTTACATAAAAACCCTCTTTTTTATTAATAGTTTTTGTGATTTTATTGGGTTAAATAGTAAGGACACATTTATAAAGAAATGGACTCGAGTGTGGATGTGTTATAAGTCAAGTTTTGGACACGTTTTAAGTCTTTGGTGCCCATTTTCTAGGAGGATGCATGGATGTAACCATGTTATTTCCTTGTCATATACCCACAAAAATAAATAGATAGATATTTTGTCAATCACGACTTCCTTTTTAGTTTTTCTTTTTTATCAATTGGGTCTAGTAGGAAAGTGACCTTTATGGCATTAAAAAGTTGACTTCCTTTCATAGATTTGTTGTTGTATACACATGTGTTGTGTGTGAATGAGTTGGAAAGGGGGTCCTTTTAATTTTTATTTTGTTCTCTATTACTTGCCAATGGACTATCACTCACTAGAAAACATCATTTAGTGGTTGCAATTAAAAATATCTTCAAGCGAGGGTAAACATCACTAATGACCAAATGCTTCTAATTAGGAACTAAAAAAAACAAAAAAGGGTCTTGCCATTACAAATCTTGCAAAGAAGGCAAGCACTTAAGTTAATGTAAGTTAAGTGTCTTAGATATATCTTACAACAATGTCTATAAGAACTCACAAGTCCCTTTTTTCTTAATGATTAAAAATAAACTTTGATTTTTGACCAAATATGATATAAATTTATTTTTAAAAAAAATTCATTGAAATTTATCATTAAAATTCATTTATTCCATTAAATTGGAGTGGTAGCATATATGCATAATTTTAAATTATATAAATATATTTTATTATTTTTATTACAATTATAGGTAATTTAAATTTTTTTATTTCTCCTACATATAACATGGAGTTAATTTGAGAAATTTCTTTAAAAAGGAAACTTTATTTCTAGAGAATCAGCTTAATTTCAACCAAATATTGAAGGAACAAAAGGCGGTTAAGGAAAAATAAAACTCATTTTTATATTTTATGAGATATAAAATTGAATATTGACCAAAAAAACAAAAAAGTGCAATTGCCAAAAGTATCTATGCTTTGCGACAAATTCTCTGTTTAAAATTAAGATGTGAAACAAAATGAGATGGAAGAGGCAAAAACCCGTAGCATTTATTGTGGGTTTTACAGTTCGATGCGTGCCCTAAAGTTGGGAAGTGAAGCCCTCAGCATAATAAGTTACTCGACCAATGAACAGAATCTGCAATGCCCCGTTTAATAAAGCTTGGTTTCTCCTTTTTTTTTTTTTTTTTAATACTTGAGGCTCAATGGTAAATTTTCCATCATTAGGAACACTTCATTACCCTATGGAGGGCTTCAAGAGTAAAGAGTGATCTTATTATCCTTTCCGATCAATTAGAAAGTGACTCACGAGTCATGTTTAGCAAAATTATTTATTTTTTTAATGAATAGAAATGGGATGCTAATAAATCAAATATAAAGACTTTTCTTCTCTTCTAAATTCTGTCTGCCCACTAACCCCACCGATGTAACAATTGCTTTTGCTTTTGTTGTCATATAGTGGCAGTGATGCTTCGTGGCTTCTCATTTGGTCTATTCTTCCGTCCACGTGATTGTGGAAATTAGGAAACTCTTTCCCCACTTTCTTCTTTTCAAGTCTTCCACGTGCTTACGAAAAAACCCAAGTCTTCGCAGTTGCTTTTTGTTGTGGAAATTAGAGAAGTTTTAGGCCAATGAGGCAAATTTCTAGGAAATTTCTTCCTCAGTTTCTTCCTTTCCTCAGTTGACTCCCTTTCATAGATTGCTCGCTTCATTTAGCAGTATAAACCCAAAATTATGCAACTTGACCATAATAAGTCGAGGACAAGTCACCATGGAATTAAATGTTGATGCTATCTACCACTTGCCTGCGGTCCAATTTTCCACGAGAGAACCCAATTGAAACGAAAAAAAAGACTCGGCAGTTCAGTCAACTGCTGGTAGAACCCAACAGCACGGCAGTTGTAAAATTTTGATGGTGTGAATGACGTAAGTTTCTAAGGAATTGACAAAATACTTTTTATCCTTTTAAGTCATGTGGTAGTCCTGTTTTTACGAAAAATACTTGAGGCCTCCGGCTCCCGTCCATATATAGAAGACCTTAATTACTCTCAACGGCAACAAATATTAGGAAGTTAGTGGTAAGAGGTATCGGAACGTACAAACGGGGCTACTGGCTACTTGTCCTGCGGACCCAATTTTCCTTGAGATAAATGAAAGAGAAGATTTGCTAGTACGGTTAACTGTATGCAAAACTAAAACAATGCGATATATTTTTAATTAATTTAAATTAAATTAAATAATTATTTTAAAAATTTATAAAATTTATCTAAAAATTTTATATAAAATAAATTAATTATATTTAATTCTTAATTTCTTTTATCATATATATAATATGTAATAAAATTACTATAAAAATAAATAAATAATAATAATTAGAAATAATGAATAATATAAATTATAAGATAAAAAATTTATAAAATTTTTATAAAAATTAAAATTTACATTTCATGTTATTTAAATAATTAAATAATTATTAAAATTTTCAATTTTACAAAATTAAAACAATTAATAAAAATAATAATTTATCTTAAATTTATATTATAATTTTATATAAAAATTTTTAAATTTATTTAAATAATTCTTTAAATTAAATTTTTTTATTTAAATTTAACTTAATTTATATTTTATTGTATATATATTTTCTAATAATAAAATAAATACCTCAGACGCCAGGTTTTAGCTAACTTTTATATCTGGTCTTGTAGAAAGAAAAAGGCAAGTGATGCTTCGTGGTTCTTATTTGGTCTATTCTTCCGTCCACGTGATTGTGAAATTAGGAAACTCTTTCCCCACTTTCTACTTTTCTAAGTCTTCCACGTGCTTACGAAAAACCCAAGTCTTCGCAGTTGCTTTTGTTGTGGAAATTAGAGAAGTTTATAGGCCAACGAGGGAAATTTCTAGGAAATTTCCTCCTCAGTTTCTCTTTTCCTTTCATAGATGTGCTGTTCTATATATGTGTGTCGTGTAACAGAGAGGGAAACTAAAATAGCAAACTGGAAAAAGGAGTCATTCTGATTTTTTATTTTGTTCTCTCTTGCATGCGAATGGAGTGTCGCTTCACTAGAAAACATTATTGTTTTTTGGGGTTTGATTTCATGTGGCGTTTGTGGGTGTTCTTGAGAGTTGTTAGAGGAAAGAGAGGTTGGTCTATTAAGCATCAAGGACCACTTTAAGTTATACAATTGGTGACGCTAGTGAATTCCTTCCTTCGTGGACTGATGATCCAGTGGCTGACTGCTGCAGCTGGGAGCGAGTGAAGTGTAATAACGCCACCATGGTCACTCAACTCTCTTTGGACGAGTTGCCGCTCTCCGCCTAACGACGGCCAAATGGTTTCTGAAACATGTCTTTGTTTACTTCCTTTCAAGGAGCTGCTCAATCTAAGCTTGTCTCACAATGACTTTACTGTTGCTGCAACCAGATTATGTAAGTAAACATACAGTAACTTCTCATACTTTTCCTTTTTTTTTTTTTTTTTTTTGTGTGGATTGTTCCTCAATCAATGTTTCTTTGAAAATCTGGCACCACACAAAAGCAACATTTCCAAGTTGGCATACAGTAAAAAAGGTTCATTAACTCTGCTTCATGTTAACTCTTTATATCACTTGTTATGCGTGATTATATCAAAAGTAGACATGCCTACACACATGTTGTCTATATTACATGTCCAAAAATTAATTTGGTCTCATGCACTTAAAATAGAATTGGTGCATTCATTTTGAAAGAATCATTTACTTTACTCACAAATTTAACTTTCAAAAATCAAAATCAAAATAGTATAAATTAGTGTTTATTCAGAAATTTTATTATCCAAAACAGTTTAATTTTATATAAATATTTTACTTTTTCAAAATTTTAATTATAATATCTTAAATTAAAATATATTAGAAACAAAAATTACATATATTATATTTTCAGTATTTAACAATAATTGTTTTTATAAGCTTAATTCCAAGTTTCTACTGTTTGGTAGAATTGTTTCTATGTAAAGCTTAGAACAATTTGTATCTAAGTTAGAATTCACCTAATGGTACTAAAATCATCTTAAGCTTACTGTTTGGTAGAATTAGTCTCTCAAATTCACTAGACTGACCCTAATTCTACTCTCAGCGCGAATTATTGATATGTATATTGTAACCTAACATTATTAATTAGCTCCTAAATGACCAATTCATTATTCTCATATTAATGTTCTTTCCTTGTCCAATTTGTATTATTATCTTATGATCCTATAACATCAAATACCTTTAGTGTTTTATAATAATTTTGTTTTTGTGAGCTTTGAGGTCCCAGTTGTTATTGCATACAAACACACCATTACTTATATATAGAATTTCAAAGCTTGAAAGAATCTCTGGTGACACTTGACTTCTAAGCTACAACAATATTCAACGTCACCGATCCCACGTAGCATCATACAGTCTCTCAAGGTCTTTACTTCAGTTTGGCAGACATTAAGCTATTATGTAATTAAATTGGGAACAATTTGGATTATAAAATTAGAATTCACTAAGATAAAAATTACATCTTAAAATCAATTGAAAAAATAATATTTTATTTTTAATAAATTTTTTATTTAATGTAAATGATATTGTTACATTTAGAACAATCGCATTATAAATACTTATAGATAAATACTTATTATTATCTAAAATATACTTTAAAATTATTATATCTGTTTAAAAATTTTTATAATAATTCTATATTCCAAACTATTAGATAACTTAAATTGCATAAATAATATTGCATATTCTATATTAATTCACTTATACGTATATGCATTATATTAGAAAGACAAAAAGCTTATTATTGCATAACTCAATAAATCTATAATGGTAACCTTTTAAATGGACCATTTTAAAAACTCTGATTCACATGCCTCTTCTTAATTTATATTTATATTTTTATTACAAATATGCGTGCTTACAATAGGAATATTTAAGGTGGTTAAAGTTTTTGGACTTGAGCTCATTGACTATTCAAGACTTTCCACAAGATCAATAAGGCCAATCACAAGGAGTTACACAAGCCTTTAAAATTCTAAATTCTTAAAAAAGTCAATTCAACCTAGTGACACTTTTTTTTTTTGTTTAGTTTTTCCTAATCTCAACGCTACCGCAATGCGAATTATGATATCGTATATTCGACGCCTAACATAATTAATTAGCTGCCTAAATGACAATCATTTTTCATTTAATGTTCTTATTTTTGCTATTTTGTATTATTGTCTTTTATTGTATTATAACATCAATACTTTAGTGTTTGCTGATAATAGTTTTGTTTTTAGTGAACTTTAGGTCTGATTTTTAGTTGTAATTAGTAACACTTTGTCCCTCTATATTAGATTTCAAAGCTTTGAAGAATTTGGTGGCACTAGATCTAAGCCACAAACATCATTCAGCGGCACCATCCTAGGCGGCCTCATCCACACGCTTCCCTCTTGATTTTTATTTCTTCGGCCAAAATATAGCTTTTATGTAAACTTACAAACCACGTCAGATGAAAGTTGGAATTCACCTAATGATATTATTTCCATAAGAGTTTGGGTCATTCATAATTCAGACCGCGGTTCACATATATATGGGTTGACAATGTTAATTTTTAAGAAAATAATATTTTTTATTTTTACACCATAATTTTATATATTTATATGTTGAATTATATTGTTATTAAAATATTATATATTTTACTACATTATAGACACCTACTCCCCCTTCCGCCCACATATTATACCTCACCCTACCACTCCTACTCTCACTCACCCACTCACTCTCATATTCACTCTCTCACTCCTCAAACATATCGTCTCCGCAACATCACCCTACTATTTTCTAACATTTTTATTAACACTATACGAAACCACTTATATCGCACTATGTAGCTTTCACCTCTATATCCTCT
>CM075429.1:3234559-3337781 GCA_037832385.1 Rhizophora apiculata | reverse complement strand
AAGAGAGAGATAGGAAATAATTTGGAGGTTTCTACCAAAAGAACTTTGTTTGTTGATGAACTAGGCATATTGGGATCTCTCACATAGATCGTTTTGACATATGCAAGTGTTAGTTGCATCTCTTTGGAAAGGTGACTAAGATGGCATCTGATTATTGCACAGTATGTTGAGGGGTTATACAAATCATTCTTGAGATGTCCTATAATTTCCAAAAGTAAATTAACAATAGAGAGTTTGTGATTGAAGGTCATATAGTGTTCTTTATAGAACAAGCTGAACTAACTTTAGTGACCAAAAGCTATATCTAAGTATACAATGGCTGGCAATCTTGAATTGATGTCTGGATTGGATTTGTCATTAAACTAGCTAATAGGGGATTACCAAAAGAACTTGGGAATTTAAGCTCAATATTGTCCTTAAACTTGTTCTCATAATCAGGTTGACTGTATTCAAGAGCTTGGGAAAATTTTTGGGGCAAATTGAGAGTCTTGACTTTTCTCACAAAAATTGACATGGAGAAATTCCTTCGAGAATTGATTAGTTTGTCTTTCTAGAGGTTTTTAGGTGTGGCTTACAATAACTTCTTAGGTAGGCTTCCATACAATGAGGGAATAATTTTCCACATTTGATAACAAAAGCTATGAAGGAAACCCATTTTCTTTGTAGACCTCGCATTGGTATACAAGTTACAATACTGATGTACCAAAGTGCCACCATCTTCTGATGACAAGCAATGAAAAATGGCATGACTTATTAGATCTAGTGTCCTTTTTGCAAGTTTCATGGCAATCTTACCCCGTATCTTATTGGGTTTTGTGGCTGTTTTTTATGTCAACCGCTTATTGACGAGAAGGTTATTCTTATCAATTGAGAATTTCATAGATGATTGTCATTCATGTTTTTATACTATTTCCAAATTGTTCACGAAAGTAGTTAAAAAAGCTATATTTTGCCTAATTATTTTTGCTAGATTTATGTATTTAGCTACAATAGTAGTACTTTATGTGGTAGTTATTGGATAAGTAGTTTTGAAGTTTCTTACTATCTGAATTAGAAGAGTTGGATTTAAATAAACAACACTAGATTAGATGTAGATCAAATTGGATACATATAGACTAGATACGTAGTAAGTTTCTTGTAACTTGAATATTGAAATGTAAACACCATATATGCAGTAAATAACAATAAATATTGCAACAAACACCTTACTCATTAATAATAGTTAGGAAGTGGGCAATAGCCCTGAAGAAATATTGCAATGAAACATTACCTTGTTAATAATAATTAGGAAAAGGGCACATAGCCCCCAAAAAAAATCTACAAAATCTTTTCTTTTATGCACATCAAATGTAATTCACTGTTTTCTAAAACTATTACAAAAACAAGTTTTCAAAGGTTGGACACATGAAATGACAAAATATAATGTAGATTAATTTATTTCAAGTTACTATAAATTTAACATAATGAAGGACTTATATTAAAAATGGTGTTGTAAGAAAAACAAAAGAGGAAGATTTAAGGTTCAGTATGTCTATAATTTATTAATTTTAGGAAATTGAAGCTTATAAAGGTTTTAAGTATAGAATTCAATTTTTTTTGCTCAAAAAAAAGTTTGGAATTCAAATTTGTGTCAATGAGCATTTATTGAATAAATTATAAAGAGCAATGGAAATTGGAAAATAAAAGTATATATAAAAGACTTGTTATAATAATAATACAAACAGGACCTTTGCCTTAATAGTAATGTACCCATTCCCTCATAATTAAGGGAAGGGGTTGGATTGCTATTTTCATTCTCAAAGGTGTTATATTTTTTTTAATGATTCAAAGTTGAATATAGTGAATTTGAAAAATTGCTCTAAGTACACCAATTGATTATTCAACCATTTAGTTCACCAATTCTTTGATTGATTTTAACCTCAAAGTGATTTTTTGGAATTATAATCAGACCAAAAACGCAATTGATTTTAATTTTTTTTAGTCCAAGGCTAGCTTAGTTTAGTTTGGATTCTCAAAAACTTTAATTGAAAATTTCCAACTCTTATATATGATTAATTAATAGTGGCTATTGTCCTTGGCTTCTATTAAGGACCTCCTTGAATTAATGTCAATATAAAAAATATTTAGTTGTCACAATTCAAGCATAATTTCAAAGCTAGGCCTAACTCATAAATAATGTCCAAATTCTATTTAATATTAGGAGGAAAAAATCTTAGAGGGTACATTACAGTCTTGCAAGACAAGGCAAGGACAAGTACAAATGTTATTATAAGTTAAGTGTCCAAGCATATTTCGTAACAGTGTCTAAATTACACTCACAAGTACCCCTCTCTTGATAACAACAATAAAGTTTGGATTTGAACAAAATGAGATAGTAAATTTTTTGTTTATATAGGTTTTACTCTAATCATGTACAAAGCAAGAGTAAAATGGAAATTCTAACATGGAAGAAGTTTAATTTTTCACTTAGTATAAATCCAACAAAAAAGTAACAAAAATGAAAGGGTATAATTTAAAAGTTGTAACTTAAGGGACTAAGAGAATGTAGACAAAAAAAAAAAAAAATGGAAAGAGACGAATTTGAGATAATCCATAGAAAGTAAGGTGAAGAAGAGAATTCTAAACAGTTATGACTTGTGGGGAGACAAAAGACTATAACTAAATTAAGAGCTAAAAAAAGTACGTTTTAAAGTTTGTTTTATTACATTTAGAAATAAACTCATAATTTACAAGCCTTTGAAAAGCAATGTGATTTGAATTCAATTTCTTTATCCAATCAAACTAAACCAATATAAAGAGAGAATTATAAAGAACTTTAAAAAAAAAAAATGTACTCCAAGTTAAATTAATTAATATTAAATTTTGGACATGATTGATTAATTAGGAATAGAAAATTTTCCCCAAAAAAAAAAATTTTAATCAAAAATAGCCATAAACTTTTTCCTTTAAATCTTGAACTTTTTTTAGATATTCTTTTTTATATACATATATATAAGGCATTTTTCCTCTAAAAGAGACTTGGGGTTTTGTGTGTTTTTGCACAAAGAGAAAGTTTTTTGGTTCTTTTGTTCATGTTACTATAGAAATTATAGAACTTATAAGTCAGTGTAGGTCAATGAGGGGAATTCTTGAGATTT
Source organism: Rhizophora apiculata (assembly GCA_037832385.1). Taxonomy (NCBI): domain Eukaryota; kingdom Viridiplantae; phylum Streptophyta; class Magnoliopsida; order Malpighiales; family Rhizophoraceae; genus Rhizophora; species Rhizophora apiculata. Next base: position 3,334,644 of record CM075429.1, on the reverse strand, counting down.
TTTTTTCTCAATTACTTCTTGACAAGTCTTGGACATGCTTTGGAAAATCTTAAGTCCTTTTTTGAAATGACAATAATTAATGTAATTAATCTAAAATAATAATTGTTTAGAAATAAACTTAAAGAATAAATGTTATATCTATAAAATATTAAAAATTATACTAACTTTACATTAAAAAAATTCAAATAAAGTTCAACCGGTAGACAAAAAAATACTATTGTACCAAACTACGGAAACAATTTTTGCTCTCAATAAAAGTCCATCTTTGTCATTCTACTATCATCAAAGAATTCATCCTTGTGAAATTATCTGAACATCAAGAAAGATAGGCAGGTGATAAAAACAGTAGGATGCTAAATCAAATCTCTCAAAGCTAAATCACTTATACAATTTTTAATGAATATATTTATATAAAGTCCTTGATGGCAATAACAATATCTTTTTGCATGTGAAATGAATAACATGGCCTTAAAATATAATATCTTCCATCTTCTCTTCCATAATCCAAATGTCCTTTCGATGCAGCTTCTTAAAGAAGAATGCACATGATTAAACATTCCTTTATGTCCTCTAGCAGTCAACCATGTTGAAATTCAAAGTAAATGATATCTTGAACTTTTATAAGGTCCAAGTTATCCTTTTAAATGATAAATATTTGGCCATCAATAAGATAATATTTACCTATATTAATTCATAGAAATAAGAAATTTTGTAATGAATAACATGCTATGTAAAATATTTATTTTAAAAAAAATATATATGTTATAATTAGGACATGATACTTACTCATGGGTGTGAGAAATTAAGTTATGAATCTCTAATAGCCAACTAAAAATACTCAGATCACGTGTTATACCCTCCTATCCAACTAATGCTAAAGTGCATATCAAAACTACATTACAATATGATATTTTGTGTTGGTATGCCCTTTCTTCAAATAAATCTTATTTGATCTTGCATAGGAATACAAGCACATACATGTGTTCCATCTATTGCTCTTATGCAATCTTGTTATTAGAACATACTCATAATTATATTTAAGTGATATACTTGAATTTAACATACAATCCATATTACAATCAAAGTTTGTTATTCCCACAGCCTTGTATGGGTTGTAATTATTGTCAACTAAGTTTAAGTGTGCAAGAAAGTAAAGCCACATGGAAGAGCAAGGAGGTAAAAGTCACATGGAGGGGCAAGAACGAAAAAGCCACATGGAAGGGCGAGACAGTAAATTCGCCACAAGTAAGCCCTATTAGGGTTTCATGAAGGAGTATATAAAGGCCATTGGATGACAACAAACAAAGACAAGTCGGCAATTGAGTAAAACAGACAGAAAACCTAGACAATCAGCCAACTAAAGAGAGAAGTCGTTGGAAGAGAGAGAAAAAGTATATACGGCAAAATCAGAGTGGACGGCGAAGGTGAGGAACGACACACCACCGACAAGAGAGAGAAACCCGTGAGGAATGGCACACCACTGACATACTAGCGGTCAGTGAGGAGACAACACGGCACAGAGGTAGAGAGAGAAACGAATGACACAATCGGTTCGAAAGGGAGAAAATACAGAGAGAGTGCCGAAGAGAGAGTGGACGCGCAAAGGAAACACGCAGCACGGCGAAAAACACAAGAACTCTCGAAAAGAGGTGAACGGAAAAACCTGATTCGACCAACCAAAAGGGGTACACAGCAGAACAGGGGCTGGATGGGAAAAATAGAAACCACCGGTAGAGAGAAATCTGGCTAGACGGTGAAAGAGATCCGGCTAGACAATGAGAGAAATTTGGCTGGACAGTGAGAGAGATCCAACTGGACGGTGAGAGAGATTTGGCTGAACGGTGAGAGATCCAGCTGGACGGCGTGAGACTAGAATGTGTGATGGCTTGAAACCTGAACGTGCGACAGCGTGAGACCAGAACGTGTGTCGGCGTGAGACCAGAAATGTGCATGAGGCGTGGGACCAGCAAAGGGTGCAAACCAGAAACGTGCATGAGATGTGGAACGGTAAACCAGAAATGTGAGGTGAGCCATGAGACAAGGAGACAGGTGAGACTGTGAGACGGTGAAAATAGGAGCTGTGTGAGACAACCTAGAGAAGGAATTTGGCGAAGCATCGAAAAGAACTCAACATATTTCCAGATTTCTTCAAGAGAGGTTAGAGAGTGTTGTGGTGAACTTCTAAGTGGCAGTGGAGTAGCCTTTCAATTCAACAGAGGCAAGACAAGTTAAAAGAAGGGTAGACACAGTAAGTGACACTCTTTGTATTATACTTATTTAATATTTACAATAGTGAAAAGAGTAGAGGATTAAGATATCCATTGTAACTGAAATTCTCAAATATAATGGATTGTCTTAGTAAGGGAGAGTCCCTACCACCGTGGATGTACGTCACGTTGACAGAACCACATAAATCTCGTGTGTTCTTAATTTACTTTACGTTCTGTGTTTTGAATTGAGTTGTGAACATAGTTAAAGTATCAGCCAACCCATAACCTAACGAAGGCCTAAATAAGAATATCTGAATTGTCTATTAAGTAAGGTGTCTGAAAGATGACTTTGGGGACTATTGTGATTAGTAGGTAGCAATAGATCTACCTTAGTTGAGTCTAAGAAAGAGTTTGTTTTTAAGAAGAGGTTGAAGTTGTTTACTTACCTGCAAATTGCGAATTGTGGTGATACTAATTCACCCCCCTCAGTATCATAAACTAATAGATCCTAAGAAGAAGTCGAGAACTTCAATTGGTATCAGAGTATAGGTTCACCAGTTTGAAGCTTAATAGCTTGGTGTACTAGTTTGAAGGGATCTAGAAATTTGACTTGTTCAGCATACTGAGAAATAGAAGTCGATACCAGCACTAGCACCACTTACAGCAAGAAGGTTCCAATCTTCAACGGAACCAACTATCATATGTGGAGAGCAAGAATGCAAGTGGCATTTGCAACCATGGGCATGAACGTGGTGAAATGCATACAAGAGGGTTTTGTGGCTTCGGAAGAAGGTAAAGACCCAACCTCAGAGGAGTTAAAGCAGTTTGAGATAAATGGGAAGGCCTCAAATGTCATCATTTTAGCATTGACAGATGCTGAGTATGCTCAAGTTATGGACTGCAAATCTGCCAAGGAGATTACTGGGACAGATTGCGAAAGTCTATGAACGGCTGATGACAGAACAATGAAAAGGCTAAGCTTTAAGTGTTCAAGGAGAGATATGAATCTCTCATAATGCAGAAGAATGAGATAGTTCAAGAGTACTTCACCAAGATCATTGACGCTGTAAACAACCTGAGAAGTCATGGGAAGAACAAGAAGGACTCATCGATTGTGAAGAAAATTCTGAGAATTCTGCCTAAGAGGTTTGCCTCAAAGGTGGCAGCCATAGAGGAGAGTAGAGATCTTAATTCTATGTCTCTGCATGATCTTCATTGCAATCTCATTGCATATGAGATAAGAATAAAGTCAACTGAGAGCTCCTTAACGTCAAAGGTATTAAAGGAGGCAGCTTTCAAAGTTATGAAACACTTAAAGATAAAAGAAGAGGAAGAATCATCCAGTGAGAATGATGATGATGATGAGAAAGAAAGTGAAGGTGAAGTATTGGCTTACTTCATAAGGAAATTCAAAAAGGGGTCTAAGAAGGGAAAAGGACAATTATCATTAAGATGTTATTGTTATAGGTAGACTGGACACTTTGCTTCTCAGTGCAAAGTGAAACTTGATGATGAAGATGAGGATGGTGATGATGAGCAGAATTCAAGATGGAGAAGATCATTATTTAAATCAAAGAAGTTCAATAAGAAGATTGCCAACCCATAGAGGAAGACGAGAGGCTCATTCAAGAGTTATGTAAGTTAGACAAAAGTAGCTGATAAGGAGGAAGATGAAGACTCATTAGACGAGTATGTCTTTATGGCATCAGCATAAGGTGGTAGCTTAACCTCTGAAGAGGAAAAGGAAGTTGATGAAGAAGAGCCAGATCTTGAAGCTGAGCTGGAAGTAGCTTCGAAGGAGATAATCAGAAGGGGCAGAACCATAAGAAGGTTGGAGGTCCATATAAAACAAGTTGAAGCAAAGTCTGGGGAAGCTAAAAGTCAAAAGGATGAAATAAGGGCTAGGCATATTGACTTAAAGAGAAAATTTGAGGAACAAATCAAAATATGTGAAGACCTTACAGTAGAGCTTGGCTCAAGGGCTTCAAAAATTGAGGAAATGGAGAAAGAGTTGCTGAGACTTTAGTAACAACTCAAAAGTAGCAAAAAGAACTTGCAAAAGCTTGAAATGATAGGAGAAATAAGTTCTAAAAAAAGAGAGACGAATGTAGAGAAAGTGCAGCAATCTGAGGTTGCATTGGCTAAAGAAAATAAGAATGTGCCACAGAAGTTGAAAGAGATAGTTGTGACTCAGAAGAAGATAGCGGAGAATAAAGAAGATCTGAAGAAGCAACCTAGGGTGACAAACAAGAAGGAAGAAAAGAAAGTCAACCAGCAGAGGGCTATGGCTAAACAGAAGAAGAAGAAAAAGGTAACTGAAATGAAAGTCACACAAGCAAAGAAGCCAGCTACTTTGCCTACACAGCAAGTGATGAACAGAAGAAGACAAGCTGTGATCAGATCCAAGAAGAGGCAGTTTCAAGGTCATTGCCTTTATTGTGGAGTTTGGGGTCATAAGGCGAGTAACTGCTGGTGGAGAAGACTAGTATATGTCTCCAACTTGAGAAGATACGATGCTGCATATAGGGGGAGACAATACAGAATTTAGAAGAGAACACCTATCGTGAGTTCTTGCACATACTGTAAAAGGCAAGGACACACTAACAAGGATTACTGGTGGAAGCCCAAACCAGTGGTTTTAAACAATAAGTTTGCTATATTGGCAGACTTGGAACAGTGTGAAAGGTGCGGGCAGGATGGCCATAATGCCAAGAGATGCATGACACTTCTCCCTGAGTAAGAGAAGGCACTTAATGGCACAGTGAAAACAAGCGATGTAGTCAAAGCTGAGAAAAAGGAGAAAGCTATCTTCTAACCAATTCAAAAGAAGGAATATAAAGCTAAAAGGGAGGTGGCTAATATAGCTGAAATTGCACTCAAAGCTGATTGCAAGGATAAGCAATGGATCCTTGATAGTGGATGCACTTCACACATGACGGGAGACAAAAGTAAATTATCAAAGCTAAACAAATCAAGAGAAGGTAGAGTCAAGTTTGGCAATGATGATTCACTCAACATTAATGGTCAGGGGTCAGTAAAGATTGGAAGAGGAAAACTGAAAGATGTTCTGCATGTTGAAGGACTCAGATATAATTTAGCATCTGTCTGTCAATTATGCAACGAAGACCATAAGGTAATATTCACAAAAACAGGTTCCTAGGTAAAGAGTAAAGAAGGCAATACTGTTGCAGCCTAGAAGAGAACAACTAGAAATTTATATGTGATTGATGAGGACAAGATAAGCAAATGTTTACTCACCAAAGAAGAAGAAAATCAGCTCTGGCATAGGAGGCTGGGACACTTATCACAAAAGAACATGAGGAAGCTGACCACTACTCATGCAATCAGAGATATTCCCGACCTCAGGAGAGAGAGAGAGAGTATGTTTGGTTAGCTTGCTCTAAAGGAAAACATGTCAGAAAGCAGTATAAGACCAAAGAGTTCAATTCTGAAGCAGTGCTTGACATTGTGTATACTGATTTGTGTGAGCCGATGAGAATAAAAGGGTTGAATGGTGAGAGGTACTTCATCTTGTTTGTTGATAATTATTCCAGAAGGACCTACATCATGCACCTCAAACACAAGTCAGAAGTTCTGAATTGCTTCAAGAGATACAGAAAATTAGCTGAAAATGAGAGTGGAAGGAAGATTAAAGTAATGAGGTAAAATCAAGGCACTACATTTACAAATGAAGCTTTTGAAGATTACCTTGAGAAGCATGGTATTCACCATCAGATGTCAGCAGCGAGAACACCTTAACAGAATGGGATGGTAGAGAGGAAGAATAGAGCTGTAGTTGAAATGGCAAGAACTCTGTTGCTGGAATCCAAACTTCACACAAGATTTTGGACAGAAGCAACATTTACAGCCATGCACCTATTGAACAGAGTTCTACTAAAGCCTAATACTTATAAGACTCCATATGAGCTATGGAGTGGGAAGAAGACAACAACCAAGTATCTCAGAGTCTTTGGCAGCCCATGTTTTGTGAAGAACAAGGAGCAAAACTTGGGAAAATTCAACGTTAGGTTTGATAAAGGCATCTTTGTGGGATACTCAACAAAGACAAAAGGTTACAGAGTTTTCCTACATAAGCTAAAAAAAGTGATCACTTCCAGTGATGTGAGAATAGATGAGAACTGGAAAATAATGCTGAATGGAGAAGCTGAGGACAATGAAGAAGATGACTTCAATGTAGATGAAGAATCAGACCAACCTGAAGAAAAGGAACAAGAAGTAAGTTCAGACTCGGAGAAGAGTGAGTCTAAAGATGAAGAAAGAGATCCTCTTGCAACTAAGACAGTGCAAGGAAGAAAGACAAAGAAAACATGGACCAGTGCTCATCAAGGAGATCAGATCATAGGTGACCCATCAGCAGGAGTTACAACAAGAAGAAGAATTGTGAGAGCTACTGCTCTACTCTCACAAGTTGAACCTAAATTTGTTGAAGAGGCTATTTAAGATAAAGTCTTGGTCAAAGCTATCAATGAGGAGCTGGATCAAATTGAGAAGAATGATACATGGGAACTGGTTCCAAGACCCACTAATAAGAATGTCATAGGAACAAAGTGGGTGTTTAGGAATAAACACAATGAAGATGGCAAGGTGGTGAGGAACAAGGTCAGGCTGGTTTGCAAAGACTACACTCAAATAGAAGGGGTAGATGTTGATGAAACTTTTGCACTAGTAGCAAGGTTAGAAACTATCAAAATGTTCTTAGCTTTGGCAGCACACAAAAGGTATAAAGTCTATCAGATGGATGTGAAATTCGCCTTTTTGAATGGGCTCCTGAAAGAAGAAGTGTATACTGAACAACTCGATGGAGTACAAATCAATGAGGATGAGACACATGTGTGCAAGCTGAAGAAAGCCTTGTATGGTCTTAAATAAGCTCTAAGAGCATGGTATAGTAGGCTGGATGCATACTTGAGAAGGTTGAACTTCAAAAGAGGAACGGTTGATAATAACCTGTATGTGTTCAACTCAGAGAAAGGCCAGCTGATAACCATAGTATATGTAGATGACATCATCTTTGGAGGGAATTACTCTGAGTTATGCCAAGATTTTGCACAGAAGATGAGTGAGGAATTTGAGATGCCATTAATTGCAGAAATGACGTACTTTCTTGGATTACAAATAAAGCAGTGTGAAGAAGGTATCTTTATTTCTCAGACGAAATATGCCAAAGAGATGCTAAAAAGGTTTGGCATGGAGGATAGCAAATTTGTCAGTACCCCTATGACAGTGGGCTGCAAGTTAACAAAAGATCAAAAGGGAAGGAGTACAAGCCCTACAGAGTACAGGAAGATGATAGGGAGCCTTATGTACCTTACGACATCAAGGCCTGATCTTATGCAAGCTGTGTGCACTGCCAGCAGATTCCAAGTTGATCCTAAGGAGTCTCATGTGTTGGCAGTGAAAAGAATCCTAAGGTACCTCAAAGGAACATTGGAAATGGGCTTGTGGTATCCAGCAATGGATTCTGTTAAATTACAAGCATACACTGATGCAGACTGGGTAGGAAGTATAGATGATAGAAAATCAACCAGTGGCTGCAACTTCTACTTGGGTTTAAAGTGTGTTGTATGGTTAAGTAGAAAGCAAAACTGTGTTGCTTTGAGCACAACTGAGGCTGAGTATATGGCTGCTTGTGCAGCATGTACATAGGTGATATGGATGCTAAGATAATTGGCAGACTTGGGTGTTGAAGTGAAGTTACCAGTGAGTGTACTTTGTGATAATCAAAGTGCTATTTATTTCAGCAAGAATCCAGTTCAACATTCGAGGAGTAAGCATATTGACATCCGGTATCACTTCATCAAAGATTAAGTGGAATAGGGTATAATTTAGTTGGAGCATGTTGGCACTAAAGATCAAATTTCAGATATTCTAACGAAACCTCTATCCACAGAGCTGTTTGAAAAGCACAGATTGAGTCTATCTGTACAAATGCCTACTTAAGCCTAAAGTTCAGGTGAATCCTCCATCTCCACTTTGCGAGTTTTTCAGATTTGTAATTGGTTGGCAAAGGGGGAGAGAAGTAACAGTGCAGGGAGAGATGTTAAGAAAGGGGGAGTGCATATTAAGGGGGAGTTGAAACTGCTACATAGTGGCTTTTGTTATGAGTATTGCCAACAATTACAAAGGGGGAGATTGTTGTTCCCACAGTCTTGTATGGGTTGTAATTGTTGTCAACTAGGTTTAAGTGTAAGAAAGTAAAGCCACATGAAAAGGCAAGACAGTAAATTCGCTGCAAGTAAGCCCTATTAGGTTTTCATGGAGGAGTATATAAAGGTCATTGGAAGACAACAAACAAAGACAAGTCGGCAATTGAATAAAATGGACAGAAAACCTAGACAACCAGCCGACCAAAGAGAGAAGTTATTGGAAGAGGGAGAAAAATTATATACGGCAAAATCAGAGTGGATGGCGAAGGTGAGGAACGGCACAGCACCGGCAAGAGAGAGAAACCTGTAAGGAACAACACACCACCGGCACACCAATGGTCGGTGAGGAGACAACATGGCAAAGAGGTAGAGAGAGAAATGGACGACACAATCATGTCAAAAGGGAGAAAATACAGAGACGGCCGAAGAGGAGAGTGGACGGCAAAGGAACGCATGACAAAAAACATAAGAATTCTTGAAAGGAGGTGAACGGAAAAGCCCGATTCGGCCAACCAAGAGGGATACATGGCAGAACATGGGTTGGATGGGAAAAACAGAAACCACCGGTAGAGAGAAATTCGGCTGGACGATGAGAGAGATTCGGCTGGACGGTGAGAGAAATCTGGTTAGATGGTGAGAGAGATCTGACTGGATGGTGAGAGAGATCCAGCTGAACAGTGAGAGATCCGGCTGAACGACGTGAGACCAGAACGTGCAACGGCTTGAGACCTGAACGTGCGACAACATGAGACCAGAATGTGCGTCGACGTGAGACCAGAAATGTGCGTGAGGCGTGACACCAGCAAAGGGTGCAAACCAGAAATGTGCGTGAGACGTGGAATGGCAAACCAGAAACGTGAGGTGAGCCGTGAGACAAGGAGACGGGTGAGACTGTGAGACGATGAAAGCAGGAGTTGTGTGAAACAACCTAGAGAAGGAAATTGGTGAAGTATCGAAAAGAACTCAACGTATTTCCAGATTTCTTCAAGAGAGGTTAAAGAGCGTTGTGGTGAACTTCTAAGCGGCAGTGAAGCAGCCTTTCAATTCAACAGAGGCAAGACAAGTTAGAAGAATTGTAAACATAATAAGTGACACTCTTTGTATGTACTTAATATTTGCAATAGTGAAAGGAGCAGAGGATTAAGACATCCATTATAACTGGAATTCTTAAATATAGTGGATAGTCTCAGTAAGGGAGAGTCCCTACCACCATGGATGTACGTCACGTTGACAGAACCATGTAAATTTCATGTGTCCTTAATTTGTTTTACGTTCTGTATTTTGAATTGAGTTGTGAACGCAGCTAAAGTATCAGCCAACCCATAACCTAACGAAAGCCTAAATAAGAACATCCGAATTGTCTATTAGGTAAGGTGTCTGAAAAGTGACTTTGGGGATTATTATGATTAGTAGGTAGTAATAGATCTACCTTAGTTGAGTCTGAGAAAAAGTTCGCTTTTAAGAAGAGATTGAAGTTGTTCACTTATCTGCGAATTGCGAATTGTGGTGATACTGATTCATCCCTCTCTCAGTATCACAAACTAATAGATCTTAGAGAAAAGTCAGGAACTTCAAAGTTTATTTTTTGCTATAATACTATTAAAATAAAAAGTACCTTAAAATGTGGCATATATCTACTATCATAAAGAATCTCTAGTGGGATATCTCTAAAATCAAGATCATACAATTTGATAACATCTTTTGCAAGTGATAATATTACCGATAAAATTTCTATGAAATATCTACTAATTGTTTCCCTTGAATGTTGAAAATGCTTGCCCATTGATCTAATTGATTCAATTGAAAAAAGTGTGTATAAAAGCATACATACTTTCCCAATTGAAGACATTCTCCTTAAAGGTTTTAATCCATGATTCAATTGTAGAATAGTGCATAATTGGATTGATGTTTCTTTGTCCATTCTGAACATATTTAAACATCATACTTTATGGTCTTCTATTAATTCAGTCACCCATTTGATTCCAGTTTCATATGATTAAATATTATAATTCATCATTGACATTAGACTAATTTTGGGCCTCCATGGTCAAACCCAGTGTGAAGCTATGAGTTTTGGCATAATATTTTGTCAAATGCTAAATTAGACTTACACTTTTTGGAATTCTTTTATGGATTTAACCAATTTTTTAATATATATTTGTTTTATTTTGGGGATAGATCTTGACCTAATGACTTCACTCAAAACTTTATCTTTAGCTAACAACAATTTGATTGAATCATTGGCTCAAGAAGGTAATTGTTAACACTTTACCAGTAGTTAAAAGTAGTAATCACCTTTTGCCTTTTATGGAAAATGCTAAATGTTGTACCATCTACTATTTCAGGTTTGTGTGAACTAAAGAACCTTCAAGAATTGGATCTCAATGGCAATAATCTTAGTGGAATTATTCCATCTTATTTTGGCAAATTAACATCTCTCAAACTCTTAGACTTGTCATCAAACAAACTTGAAGGGGACATTTCATCATTTCCAATTGCTACTCTCAGATCCCTCGAATATATTGATCTTAGAAATAATCTCTTTTGTGGTCAATTCTCTTTTTACTCAATTGCCAATCACACAAATCTTAAAGTGTTGTTGTTATCAAGCAATAGCAATAAGCTACAGGTCCAAACTCATTATTCATATGACTGGCTACCTACAGTTCAGCTTAAGGTTATTGGGATGTCAAACTGTAGACTTAACAATATTTCCTATTTTCTCACTCACCAAACTAAATTGAGAGTCATTGATTTCTCGCACAATAATCTCACAGGAACCTTTCCCATTTGGTTGTTTGAAAACAATACCCAATTAGAGTTTTTAAGTCTTAGAAATAACTCTTTTATCGGTTCATTTCATTTATCCTCCAATTCTAGCTTTGGCCTAAAGTATATGGATATCTCAGACAATCACTTTCATGGACAGCTTTAACAACATATTGGCAATATTATTCCAATTGTAAAAGCATTTAATCTTTCAACAAATGCTTTTGATGGTAGCATTCCATTCACTATTGGAAGTTTGCACTATTTGTCCCTTTTAGATCTATCCAACAACATGTTTTTAGGAGAAATTCTAGATACTTTGCTAGCAAATTCCTCTCATTTGGAAATTTTGGAGCTCTCAAACAATCAATTAAGTGGTGAAGTGCCAAAGACAAAGTCCAATCAAACTTTATTGTCATCCTTGCACCTAAGTGGAAATTGGTTTACTGGCACTCTGTCAAATTGGATCTCTCATTGCCCAAGCCTAATTTGTTTGGATATAAGTGAGAATGGCATATCAGGTAAAATTCCTAGCTTCATTTGGAATTTTAGTTTAGTCAACCTAAACATGGCAGCTAATAAGCTTGAAAGAATAATTCCATGTAAATTGTTTACATCCAAGTTAAACCTTCTTGATATTTCTTATAACAATCTTTTAGGCAATCTTCCTTCTTGCTTAAAAGGGTCATTAGAATTAAAGCATTTAAACTTAGAAGGGAATGGATTCATAGGTACAATTCTATAAACATTATTCAATTCTTCTAATGTGATCATGTTGAATATTGGGAGTAATTCTTTTTCTAGTGAAATTCCAACATCAATTGGGAATTTTTCTTATTTAAGAGTTCTTTTACTAAGAGGAAATAATTTGAGAGGTTTGCTACCAAAAGAACTTTGTCAGTTGAATGAACTAGGCATATTGGATCTCTCATATAACTCATTTTTTAGACCAATGCCAAGTTGTTTTAGCTACATCTCTTTTGGAAAGGTGATGAAAGATGCATCTGATTTTGCACAGTATGTTGGGGGGCTATACAAATCTTTTGAGATGTCTTATAATTTCCAAAGTAAATTAACCAATAGAGAGTTTGTGATTGAAGGCTCATATAGTTTCTTCATGGAACAAACTCAAGTTGCTTTAATGATAAAAGCTATATCCAATGTATACAACGGCTGGTATCTTGAATTGATGTCTAGATTGGATTTGTCATGTAACTAGCTAATAGGGGAATTACCAGTAGAACTTGGAAATTTGAGCTCAATACTATCCTTAAACTTGTTTCATAATCAGTTGACTGGCTCAATTCCAAGAGCTTGGGAAAATTTTGGGCAAATTGAGAGTCTTGACCTTTCTTACAACAAATTGAGTGGAGAAATTCCTTCAGAATTGATTAGTTTGCACTTTCTAGAGGTTTTTAGTGTGGCTTACAATAACTTCTCAGGTAGGCTTCTAGACATGAAGGGACAATTTTCCACATTTGATAACAAAAAGCTATGAAGGAAACCCATTTCTTTATGGACCTCCATTGGATACAAGTTGCAGTACTGATGTACCAAAAGTGCCACCATCTTCTGATGCAAGCAATGAAAAATGGCATGACATCATTGATCCAGTGTCCTTTTTAGCAAGTTTCATGGCATCCTACCTCATATTCTTGTTGGGTTTCATGGCTGTTCTTTATGTCAACCCTTATTGGCGATAAAGATTGTTCTTAATCAATGAGAATTTCATAGATGATTGTCATTTCATGGTTTTTTATACTATTCCCAAATTGTTCACTAAAGTAGTTAAAAAGCCATATTTTGCTTAATTATTTTGCTAGATTATGTATTTACATACATAGTAGTACTTTATGTGGTAGTATTGGACAAGTAGTTCTTGAAGTTTCTTACTATCTTCATATTGTTGCATTGCATGTTATGTTTCTATGAATATTGGATGTTGAGAAAGAGTTGGATTCTAAATAAACAAACTAGATTAGATGTAGATCAAATTGGATACATATTAGACTAGATACGTAGTAAGTTTCTTGTAACTTGAGTATTGAAATGTAAACACCATATATGCATAAATAACAAATAAATATTGTAACAAAACACCTTACCTCATTAATAATAGTTAGGAAGTGGGCAATAGCCCGAAAGAAATATTGCAATGAAACACCTTACCTCGTTAATAATAATTAGGAAGAGGGCAATAGCCCCGAAAAAATCACAAAATCTTTTTCTCCTATAACAACATCAAATGTAATTCACTTTTCTAAAACTATTACAAAAACAAGTTTTCAAAAGTTGGACATATGAAATGACAAATAATAATGTAGATTAGTTTATTTCAAGTTAACTATAAATTTATAATGATGGACTATATTAAAAATGGTGTTGTAAGAAAACAAAGAGAGGAAGATTTAAGGTTCATTGATATCTATGATTTATTAGTTTGGGAAATTCAAGCTGTAGGATTTTAAGTATGGAATTCAATTTTTTGCTCAAAAAAAGTTTGGAATTCAAATTTGTGTCAATGAGCATTTATTGAATAAATTATAAAGAGCAATGGAAATTGAAAAATAAAAGTATATTTATATAAAATTGTTATAATAATAATACAAATGGACCTTTACCTTAGTAGTAATGTCCTAATTCCCTCATAATTAAGGGAAGGGGTTGATTGTTATTTTCATTCTGAAAAGGTGTTATATTTCTAAATGATTCAAAGTTGAATATAGTGAATTTGAAAAATTGGCTCTAGTACACTAATTGATTATTCAACCATCTAGTTCACCAATTCTTTGATTGATTTTGACCAAAGTGATTTTTGGATTATAATTAAACCAAAAACCAAATTGATTTCTATTTCTTTTTTTTAGTCAAGCTAGCTAGTTTAGTATGATTCTCAAAACTTTAATTGAAAATTTCCAACTCTCATATATGATTATTAATAATGGTTATTGTCCTTGGCTTTTATTGAGGACCTCCTTGATTAATGTCAATATAAAAAATATTTAGTTGTCACAATTAAGCATAATTTCAAGCTAGGCTAACCATCAAATAATGTTCAAATTCTATTTAATAATTAGGAGGAAAAAATCTTGACATTACAAGTCTTGCAAGAAAGGCAAGGATAAGTACAAATGTTATTATAAGTTAAGTGTCCCAAGCATATTTTGTAATAGTGTCTAAATTAACTCACAAGTACTCCTCTCTTGATGACCAACAATAAAGTTTGGATTTGACAAAATGAGATAGTAAATTTTTTGTTTATATAGGTTTTACTCTAATCATGTACAAAGCAAGAGTAAAATGGAAATTCTAACATCAAAGAAGTTTATTTTTTCACTTAGTATAAATCCAACAAAAAATGTAAACAAAAATGAAAGGGTATAATTTAAAAGTTGTAACTTAAGGGACTAAGAGAATGCAAACAAAAAAAAAAAATAGAAAGAGAGAATTTGAGATAATCCATAGAAAGTAAGGTGAAGAAGAGAATTCTAAATAGTTGTGACTTGTGGGGAGACAAAAGACTCTAACTAAATTAGAGAGCTAAAAAAAGTACGTCTTAAGTTTGTTTTATTACATTTGGAAATAAACTCACAATTTACAAGCCTTTGAAAGGCAATCTGATTTGAACTCAATTTTCTTTATCCAATCAAACTAAACCAATATAAAGAGAGAATTATAAAGAACTTTAAAAAAACAAAAAATGTACTCCAAGTTAAATTAATTAATATAAAATTTGGACATTATTGATTAATTAGGAATTAAAAAATTTTTCCAAAAAGAAAATTTAATCAAAATAGACACAAACTTTTTCCTCTAAATCTTGTATTTTTTTTAAGATATTCTCTTTATTTATATATATATATATATAGCATTTTTCCTTTAAAAGAGACTTGGGGTTTTTGTTTTTGCACAAAGATAAAGTTTTTTGTTCTTTTGTTCATGTTACTATAAAAATTAGAGAACTTGTTAGTCAAGTAGGTCAATGAGGGGAATTCTTGAGAATTTTTTTTTCTCAATTACTTCTTGACAAGTCTTGGACATGCTTTGGAAAATCTTGAGTCATTTTTGAATGACAATAATTAATGTAATTAATCTAAAATAATAATTATTTTGAAAAAAAAACTTAAAGAATAAATGTTATATCTATAAAATATTAAAAATTATACTAACTTTACATTAAAAAAATATCAAATAAAGTTCAAGGTAGACAAAAAAAATACTAATGTATCAAATTAGAAACAATTTGCTCTCACATAAAAGTCATCTTTGTCATTCTACTATCATCAGAGAATTCATCTTGTGAAATTATCTCAACATCAAGAAAGATATCTGGTGATAAAACATTAGGATGCTAATCAAATCTCTCAAAAGCTAAATCACTTATAAGTTTTTAATGAATATAGTTATATAAAGTCCTTGGTGCAATAACGATATCTTTTTGCATGTGAAATGAATAATGTGGCCTTAAATATAATATCTTCCATCTTCTCTTCCATAATCCAAATGTCCTTTCGATGCAGCTTCTTAAAGAGGAATGCACATGATTAAACATTCCTTTATGTCCTCTAGGCAATCAACCATGTTGAAATTCAAGTAAATGATATCTTGAACTTTTATAAGGTCTAAGTTGTCCTTTTAATGATAAATATTCAGCATCAACAAGATAATATTTACCTATTTTAATTCATAGAAATAAGAAATTTTGTAATGAATAACATGCTATGTAAAATATTTATTTTAAAAAAATATATATGTTATGATTAGGACATGATACTTGCTCGTGGGTGTGAGAAATTAAGTTAAGAATCTTTAATAGCCAACTAAAAATACTCAGATCATGTGTTATACCCTCCTATCCAACTGATGCTAAAGTGCATATCAAAACTACATTACAATATGATATTTTGTGTTGGTATGCCCTTTCTTCAAATAAATCTTATTTGATCTTGCATAGGAATACAAGCACATACATGTGTTCCATCTATTGCTCTTATGCAATCTTGTTATTAGAACATACTCATAATTATATTTGAGTGATATACTTGAATTTAGCATACAATCCACATTACAATCAAAGTTTATTTGTTGTTATAATACTATTAAAATAAAAAGTGCCTTAAAATGTGGCATATATCTACTATCATAAAGAATCTCTAGTGGGATATCTCTAAAATCAAGATCATACAAAATCTGGCATATGAGAATACATGAGAGGTTTTCTTACCAAAGGAACTCTTTAAGAAGTTTCCCATCCAAAACTCTATTGGTTTAGAGATCTCGTAAAGGCAGAAAAGATTAACAACCCAAAAAATACCACTAAATCTAGCAAAAGATACCTGTCATGCCCAGTAGCCTACACAAAGTCAATTTATAAAATTGACATTAGAGAATATCTGACTATCATAAACTCCAATTTCATTGTAGTCGTGAGCAATCAAATCGCAGGACAGCTATTAGGATAATCACTTGCATAAATAGTAACTACCCTCTAATTCTCTATCCTGCTTTCATATGCATTTTCCATTATTTCATCCTTGGCTGAGTGGACGACACAAATATGTTATTCAAGACATGTGATCTGGCAAATATGTGGTCCAGAGATGGAGATCTGGAGTACAATTTTCATGTTGCTTTGGGTCATTCGCAATCTTTTAGCATCCGAAACAATGACTTCATCTTAAGACACGTAAATACTCCAAAAATTAATAAATGTCCAACCATTTACAATTCCAAAATAATCGAATCAGAGTATTGTGAAAACAAAGTTCTATTTTGGAGTTGTTTCGTTAATGAGATTATGTGGTGTGCACAAATGCTAATTTTGGTTGAATGAATTCTGTAGGCACCCGAGAGGAAGCAGCAGAGGCGGACAACATTATGGCCGTAATATTCCATGGCCGTAAAATTAGATACATATTAGTCTAGATGTGTATTAAGTTTCTTGTAACTTGAATATTGCAATGGAAGCACCATATATGCATACACAATAAACAACAAATAAATATTGTATTCATTGCCAAGTATACAATAATAATAAATATTACAGTAAAACACCTTGACTCTTTGATAAAGGTTCAGAAGAAGAAAATAAAAAATCTTTTTCTTCTACAGCAACATGAAATGTAATTCTCTTTTCTAAATTATTACAAAAGCAAATTTTGCAAAGGTTGAACACATGAAACCATAACTATGAAGGTAGATCAATTCATTTCAAGTTATAATGGTAAATTTATAATGATGAATTGTATTAAAAATAGTGTTGTAAGAAAGTAGGGAGAGAAAGACTTAAGGTTCATTAATGTTTATGATTTATTAGCCTAGGAAATTCAAACTATATGATTTTAGGTATGGAATTCATTTTTTTGCTTAAAAAAGAGTTTGGAATTCAAATTTGTGTCATTGAACATTTAATTGAATAAATTACAAAGAGTAATAGAAATTGGAAAATGAAACTTTATTTATATAAAATTGTTATGAAAATAATAATACAAATGGGTATTTGCCTTAATGGTAATATACCCATTCCCTCATAATTAAGGAAAGTGGTTCATTAATATTTGTATTCTCAAAAGGTGCTATGTTCTCAAATGGTTCAAAGTTAAATAGAGTGAATCTAAAAAATTGGCTTCGGTTCACCAATTCTTTGACTGATTTTGATCAAAGTGATTTTTGGGTTGTAATCAAGCTGAAAATAAAATTGATTTTCAATTTTTTCACTCAAGCTAGTTGATCTAGCTTGATTCTCAAAATTTGGATTGAAAATTTCTAACTCTTATCTATGATTATTAACACACTTATTAGTAGTTATTATCCTTACTTCTGTTAAAAACCCCTTGTTGGTATCAATATCAATAATATTTAGTTGTTGTAATTAAACATATTTATGTGTTATGCTAACCATTAAAAAACATCCAAATTCAATCTGCTAATTAGGAGCAAAAAATCTTGACATTACAAGTCTTGTAAGAAAGGCAAGCACAAGTACAAAGTTTACTATAAATTAAGTGTCCTAGGTGTGAGTCATAATTTAAAATAACTCACAAGTTCCTTTCTTTTAACGACCAACAATAAGTTTAGGACTTGACAAAATATGATTGTAAATTTTTTGTTTGCATCAATTTTACTTTGATTATGTAAGAGCAAGAGTAAAATGGAAATTTTGGGATGGAACAAATTTATTTTTCCACTTAGTATATGTCTAACAAAAAAAAGGAAAACAAAAATAAAAGGAAGAGAATTCTAAATAGTTGTAACTTGTAACTTGTGACTTGGGGAGACAAAAAGATTTTAACTAAATTGGAGAGTCAAAAGGACACATCTTAATTTTTTTTATTACATTTAAAAATAAATTCACAATTCACAATTCTAGAAAGACAACATGATATGAATTCAATTTTCTTTATCTAATCAAACTAAGTTAATATAAAGAGAGAATTACACAAAATCTTAAAAAATAAAAAAGAAAGCACTCCAAATTAAACTAATTATTATAGAATTTGAATATCATAAGTTAATTAGGAACAGAAAAATTTGCCTAAAAAGAAAATTGAATCAAAATACACACAACATTTTTGCTCTAAATTTTGATTTTTCTATGATATTCTCTTCATATATATGTACATAGCAATTTTCCCTCTAAAAGAGACTTGGTTTTCCTATTCTACATAAAGATAAAGTTTCTTTTTTCTTTTTTCCATGCTACCATGGAAATTAGAAACTTATAAGTTAGGTAAGCCAATGAGGAGAATTTCTAAGATTTCTTTTTTTCTCAATTACTTCTTTACAAGTCTTAGACACACTTTGAAAAATCTCAAGTCAGCATTAGAACAAGAACACCAGTTCCATGACATCCATGCTTCAAGTCATCTTTGAACAAGAAACTGGAAAATGAGGTATTAATGGCTATAAGAAGTTGCAACTTATTTTTATAAGCAGTCTTTTATAAGAAGTCAAGATCACTTTTGATTTCCTCTTGTCAGGACATAATCTTCTCTCTCCAATCACATGGCCTTATGGGTTTGCTAGTTTGAATTGGAATATTTTATTTCCATGGGCATATAAACTGAAAAAAAAAAAAAAGAATTCATATCATAATGAAAATGCAAAGCCACTGGTTTGGTTGATGAATCATCCTGTGTAGTAAACAAGATGATTAGGTGAATGTACCATTGAGAACTTAATCTCAGAAACTTCTTTGTTTCATTTTTTTTTTTGTTGTTGTTATTTTGGTTGTCATGGTTATTGCCTTATAGTAGGAAGCCTTTCAAACTTGCAAAAAGTCATGGGGCAGCCACTAAAATTATAGAAAACTGGTGATTAATTGCAGAACATATCGAATTCCCATATGGACCAAGCACGCCAAACACAGCTTGCCAGTGGGGCATTCATGGAGATTAAGCATTAGATTGATCATTGCCTAATGAAGGTTGTTAACGAGCATGTGTGTAGGCTCTGTGTGCATGTTTGAATTGGTGTTATCATAAATGTTAGAAACTTTGACAAACCTATTTTTGTGATGACAGCCAATGTACCACCCCCTTTATGCCTTAGCTTGTAGCCTATCCATAAAACCTTGTGATAGAAACAAGATTTTAACTCCTTGCACATGCTTACATGTGCAAATGCTTATTGTGATTTTTGAATTTTGCATGAAGTACACATTGGCGAGTTGGTGCCACTTAATCATTATCAAATTTATTGGTCAAATGCCTGCAACATAATTTAATATTTTAACATGGTGGTCTAACTTTAAGAATATCAGCTATCTTGGTTCCAATTGAAGGTAATATTAAAGTGAGTTGAATTAATTGTGCATTGCTAGATGTCAATTTTGATATATGTAATTTTTTATGTTACTAAATGAGTTTATAGGGCAAAGTGGGGGTTTGAATTGTCAACTTAGTTTGATTTGTACCCAATGTATCCTGAAAATTTAAGTGGTCTTCTGGCCAAATTTCACGACTGTAAATGTTAGATGGTAAAAGAAAGCAGGAATGATCGGGGATGTATATAAATGTACTGAAAGATTGAAATTAACGAAGGTTTAAGTAGGGTTTTACCCTCCATTGCTTCTAATCTAAACTCCTGAATCTTAGTTTATATCTATTATACAAGTACGGCGAGGGATATATGTATATGTCACTTCATAAATGAATTTTGTTTCTACCCTTTTGTTGTCTCGAAATTAAAACTCACACCTCGTAGAAATCTGAGAGAACATACAATCATACTTTTGCTACATACAATCATACTTTTGCTAATGGACAGGTTCGAAGGTGAAGGAAGTCCATGCCTCGGGTATACTTATTCACCGGGGAGCTAGAAACTTAATTCTTAGGATTGACAAGAGACGAACTCAATTTGTGAGTGGAAGGGCGGCCACTCAAGGACGGGATGAGGACTCCCCCAGAATACAACCAGGACCCCCGACTGCACCTCCAGGACAGATTCCAGGTGGGCATTGAGCATCTCCCACCTTCGACCTTTCTTGGCATACCAGATTATCTGAGTTTGGCTAAATAATGTGATTCCGTATTGTTCAGGCGATCTAGTGAATCAAATAATGACACAACTACCGAAAAAAGAAACTTACTTTATTGTACTAAATAATGTCTTTTGTATACATTTTTCAAGCATTGTTGGCATCATTTTCACTTACTTTATAAACATATGTACATACATTATAACGAGCATATTCGTAGTCAATGATGAAAAATAAATAAATAAATAAGTACATTTTTAGTAAAGTTAGTAAATATATATATATATATATATATATATATTTCAACGTAAGACATAATGGATATAAAAAAAAAATAAAGAGAGATATAATGGAGCAAATGGGTCAAAATGTAAAAGAAAATTATGGATATAATTGTAAAATTGTGAAACAAATATCACAGATCAACTTGTAGATTTCATTCAAATTACTATTGACTTTTTAGATATGGCACATTCTAAGTTAACTTGGTCCACAACTTGCTCATAACACAATTTTAGTATTAATTCCATTAATCTTCATTAAATGAATAGATAATTAAAAAAAGAAAAATACTTGTTACACTTATTTATCTATTTAAATATAATAATTTTTTATTTTTAATTACTTATATTTTTTTTGAATTTCAGTTAGGTACCACTTGGAGTAGAATCGATAACTTTCCTACTCACCCAACAGAGCAAGAGAAGACAGAAGAAGAAGTAGAAGAGAGAAAGGGAAGAGAAATTGTCATTGTACTGATTTCCAAAATTAGTCCTTACAATAGTTCCTGTACTCCTTATGAATACCCTTACAACAGTCAATCTTCACGATTACAATTACTATTATGAGTGACAGTAGTCCGTATACAATTGTTGTCCCTATAGCTAACACACTAGCCTTCCCGCCGATGCTCCTCATGCCCACGTGTCCCCTGTTTATGTTGCGCCACCATTTCCTCGTCTGATTGGTTGCTCTCGACCCCTCTTCAATCGACTATTCCTCTAACGGCGATCAGACCACTGAATCAAAACCTAGGTGGCGACTTGATTTCCTCATATTTTACCACTCGGTGGTCCAAGATAGTGATCAGAGTAGAGGGAATGAATGGGTCAGAGAAAACAGAGGGTAGGGTAGAATGGAGGTAGGCAAGGGCGGGGAAAAGTGAACATGTTTGAGTTGAGAAATGTGGGGTGAATTCTGAAGCCAGGGGGAAGTTCCAAAGTATAAGAAACCTTGCCCCCACAAGCGAGGATTTTGAAAGAGCCATAAAACCGGGGAGCCATCTTGAGATTGGAATGCTGGGCAACGGATGACTGTCGATAAGGCCGCAACTTGAGATATGCACGGTCCCGCACTTCAAAGGACTGATCATTGCGATGCTTGATAGCCAATTGACACATGCGCTCCTAGGCCCGACGGAGGTGAAATTTGAGTAGCTGCAAGATAGTCTTCTGTGAACAAAGCTGCTGATCCACAGAGGCAATGGTGGTCTCCCAAGACATACGGAATATGAACAGGAGGGGGGTACCCGTAGAGGGCTTCAAATGGAGTCAACCCCATGGCCGAATGGTAGTGGGTGTTATGCCACCATTCAGCTATAGGACAACCATTGACACCACTTCTAAGGAGCATTCGAAGTAGCACAGCACAGGTAGGTTTCTAGGCAATGGTTTAGTACTTCCGAATGGTCATGCATCTGGGGGTGGTACGCCAAGGACCAATGCAACTTGAACCCCTGAATTTTGAAAATTTCTTCGAGAAGGCACTAAGAAATACAAGGTCTTGGTCACTAATAATGACTTCAGGTGATCCATTCAATTTGAAACTTGATGCATGAAGCCTTGGGCAACAGAGTTGGCAGTATAAGGGTGAGCTAAGGAGAGGAAATGGGCATATTTAGAGAGTCAGTCCACCACGACAAGAATGACCTATGCTGATCCGCGTTTAGGTAGCCCACTGATGAAATCCATGTAGATGCCTTGCCATATTCCTTCCCGGACCAACAGTGGTTGGAGAAGATCAAGGGAGTAGCCAAATGAAACTTGCATCTTTGTGTTATTTTTCTAGCCGGGAACTCACTTATGGACAGTGTAGTTGCTTATCACAGAAGCAGACTTTCTGGTTGCAGCAGCATGGGACGTGAGAAGAAAGAAGTTAAAACCAGGATTCTTTTTAGTTTTTGTGAGCCATACATTTTTATTAACCTATATCCTCGTTATATAAGAGGATTTCAAAATACAAAATTTGAAATTTGTAACTTCAAAATTTGAATTATACATATAGTCTCATGATTGTTTCAAAGTATACCAATGAGACTTTTAAATTACAAAATAAAAATTTCAAAAACTTGACTTTTAACAAAGGGATGGCTGCTTGGATAGAAAGAAGGATAGTTATTAGAATATAACTAACTTAACTACCATTCAAATTCTAATATGTAGGGAACACTTTTACTTCTTACTCCTTTGATTTTGCAAAAAAGGAGCACCACTAGAACTTCACTCCTCCTTAATGCTTTTGTTTTGCATACCAAGAACAAGCCTTGACTCTTCAAATCTTGATGTTGGTAGGCCTTTAGTTAAAATATCAGCTAGCTGGTCCCTGGTACTGCAATACACCAATTTTACTTCACTAGCTTCTTGTGCTTCCCTTACAAAATACAGCTTGACATTAAAATGCTTTGTTTTGCCATGCTGCAGAAGACTTTCAAAAATGGCTATGGCAGATTGATTATCACAGAATATGATGGTTGGCTTAGTTTATTTAAGGTTTAAATCTGCATAAATTTTCCTAATCCAAATGGCATGACTCATTGCTAAGACTACTACAACATACTCAACTTCTACTATTGATTGTGCCACAATGCTTTGTTTCCTAGAACTCCAATTAAAGCTGCCTAAACCAAAAGAAAATACAAAACGAGATGTGCTTTTCATGTCAGTGAGTGACCCTGCCCAATCACTGTCAGTACAACCAACTAATTGGTGAATGCATAAATTTGAATAACAAGCTTACTGGAAACATAATATCTAGTGTTGTGGTAGAAAGATACAAAAGGCAACCAATAAGGCTTTTGTACTGACTTTCATCTACTTTTGGGGATTCATCTTGCTTTGAGAACTTGTTTCTAGGTGAAAAAGGTGTAGGAGAGCTCTTGCAATGTAGCATATTGAACTTTTGTAGCATTTGGTTGGCATATTTGGTTTAATATATCAGAATACCATGCTCAACTTGCAGAATTTCTAGACCCAAAAAATAACTCATGTTGCCAAGGTCAACCATGTCAAACGTATTTTCCATGGTCCTTTTAAATTGAGATATGAGGCTTGTTGAATCTCCAATAACCATCAAATTATCTACATACATTGAGACATATATAAAATGCTTTTCTTGCCTGCTCATATAGAGTGTGGCATCGTTACAACTTCTATTGAAGCCTGCACTCATCAGGTATTCATGAATCTTTGAGTATTAAGCCCTGGGAGCCTGCTTCAGTCCATACAAGGCCTTTTTAAAAAGGTAAACCTTGTTTTCCTCTCCTGGTTTAACAAACCCCTCTAGTTAACTAACATAGACTTGTTCTTGGAGCTCTCCATTAAGAAAGGCTAACTTGATGTCTAATTGATGTATCAACCAGTGTTTTTGAGCAACAATTACAAGTAACAACTTTATAGTGTCCAACCTATCTACTGGTGCAAAAGTTTCAGTGTAGTCCACTCTTGCTTGTTGTGTGAAACCCTTTGCTACAAGCCTTGCTTTCAATTTGTTAATGGTGCCATCTGTATTGTATTTTGTCCTAAATAATCATTTAACTGAAATAACCTTTTTGCCTGTTGGTTTAGGAACCAAGGTTCAGGTTTGATTTTTATGAATGGACCTTAGCTCCTCATGCATTGCAACCTTCCATGCTACATGCTGTGAGGCTTCTTGATAGCTGTCAGGATCCAATTTAGCTACAAGACTTTTATGATAAATATTAGTTAGAGGTCTGGTTCCTCTGACTAGAAAATCATCTACATCATCATGCATGCCATTTGAATTGGACTTTTCTGACTGAATATTAATGATGCTTTGATCTTTGTCATATTCAATAGTGTTGGTTTGCCAATTCCATCTTGCATCCTCATGAAATTTCAAATTCCTACTAACAACAACCTTTTATGCAGTAACATCAAAAATTTTATAATTGTTGGGAGTATTAATGTAGCCAATGAACATAGCAACTGAGGCTTTATGATCTAGCTTACTCCTCTTTAACTCTATAATATGAGCATAGTAGATACAGCCAAAGATCTTATTATGACTGAGTGATGGCTGCTAGTTACACTAAGCCTGATATGGAGTAGAATTTGATAAGGCTTTAAAAGGTAGCTTGTTTTAAAAGTATATAATAGTTGTTGCACCTTCTGCCTAGAAGATTTTTGGAAGACCTTTCTTAGCCAGCAAATATCTTGTCATTTCAACAATGGTTATGTTTTTCCTTTCACTCACCCCATTTTGTTGGGGTGAGTAAGGCGCTATCAATTGATGTTGGATTCCTAAGGCAGCATAAATAGATTGGAAGGAAGTTGATATATATTCAGACCCATTATTAGTTCTACTGGCCTGAATTTTATAATCACTTTGCCTTTCTATTTATATTTTGAATTTTTAGAAGATAGTTACTACATTAGATTTGGCTTTTAGAAAATAGATCCAACAATATCTTGTGAAATCATATATAAAGATGATATAATACTTGTTACCATTCAAGGAGCATGTCTTCATTGATCCACAAAGATCTGAATGGACCAGTTGAAGATGTTTTTGTGCTCTGCTGCCTTGATTAGGATGATAGGGTCTAGTTTGCTTCCCTAGTTGATAGATAGTAAAGGGTTGATCAATTTAATTCAAATCAGACAAGCCTGAAGCCAAATGTTTGTTCTTCGATGTTTAAATTCTTGCATGGTGAAAATGGTCAAGTCTTCTGTGCTAAAGAGTTGCATTGTCATTAGTGATAGGTAAGGCAAGGTGCTACAATTTGTTGGTGTCTAAATGGAAACTTTTTCCATTCATGGGTACTGTGATCAGTTTGGCACCAATTGAATCATAAATGACACATGCATGGTCTTTAAACAACAACGAAAAACCATTTTCCATAAGTTGGCCTACACTCAATAGATTTTGATGAATATAAGGAATTATCAAAACATCTACTATCACTTTGATACCTAACTTAGTATGTACTAAGGTTGGACCTTTTCCATGGACTTGCAGTAGCTGACCATTCCCAACTTTGACTTAGGATTTGTAAGATCTATCAAGGTTATCAAATACTTGAAGATTTGGTGACAGGTGGTTGGTGCAACCATTGTCAACCAATTAAATGCCAAGATTAGGAGAATTTGTGTAAGTAGTTACCATAAAAAGTTGATCTGCTTCAAAATGATATTCATTAGCAGATTTGGCCTCCTCTTTGACTTGATGTACATTTGGTTGTTGTGTCTGCTGCTTGCCCTTATGCCAGTAGATTTTTTCAGAATGCCCTATCTTGTTGCAGACTTTGCAAACAAGGTTAGGCCTTTTCCAGCAAAACTTAGATAAATGATTTATCTTTCTACACTGCTCATAGGGAGCGTACTGCCTTTTGCCAAAAGATTTGCTGCCTTCATTGATCTTTTCTTGCTGTCTATTACTTTGCTTTCTTCTGGTGTGGTTTTTTTGGCTGATGAGTGACCTGTAAGGCACCCTTAACTGTATTTTCTTGCCTTAGGATCCTTCTTTGCTCTTGAGCTTGAAGTGCACTGATCAATTCACCTAAAGAGATGGTGTTGAGATCCTTTGAATCTTCTAGAGAGGAAATCTTTGCTTCAAACCTCTCTGGAATGCTCACCAGCACCTTTTGAACCACATTTTTGTCTAGTAAATCTTCCCCAAGCACCCTGATCTGATTAACTATCTTTAGCAGCCTGTCACTATAATCTTTGACTATTTTTGTCACTTTTATCCTTAGAAACTCAAATTCTCTTCTAAGATTTAATAGCTGCATGGTTCTTATCTTCTGGCTACCTCCAAACTCTTCTTTTAACTAATCCCAAGCCCCCTTTGTAGTATCATAGATCATGATTCTGTTGAAAATTGATTTAGTAACTACTGTTTGTATGCAGGTCAGAGCTTTATATTGTTTTGATTCTTGCTCATTGTGGTGTTTCAATTGAGCAAGGGTTGGATTGGCAGGAAGGGGAGTGCCCTTCTTAGTTGCTTCCCAGAGATCAAAAGCTCTCAAGTAAGCCTTTCTTTAATTATAGTCCACTGTGTGTAGTTGTCACCAGTGGACTTGGGTGGTGGCAAGGGAGAGAAGCTTGCTGATGCCATTAGACCTAACTCTTAGGTGTTTAAGGCACTCTCTCATAGGTATTTGGAATGTTTCCTCTCACAACTCATAGGATTAGGAAGGATCTTTAGCTCTGATACCAGTTCTATTAGTTTTCTAGCTGGAACTCACCTATGAACAGTGTAGTTGCTTATCATAGAAGCAAACTTTTTGGTTGCAACAGTATAGGATGTGAGGAGAAAGAAGAAGTTAAAACTAGGATCTTTTTTTCGTTTTTGTAAGCCACACATTTCTATTAACTTATATCCTTATTATATAAGAGGATTTCAAAATACAAATTTGAAATTTGTAACTTCAAAATTTGAATTATATATGTAAACTCATAATTGTTTCAAAGTATACCAATGAGACTTTTAAATTATAAAATATAAATTTCAAAAACTTGACTTTTAACAAAACGGTGTACTTATTGGAATATAACCAACTACCATTCAAATTCCAGTACGTAGGGAACACCATCACAGGTTCTGATGTAATCCCTCACATCATTGGCCAATCCCTTCCTAAAGAAAAGAGAAGATTGTATTTTAAGGGTGACTATAACCCTTGAGTGACCTCCATGAATCCTATCATGCCATAAAGCTATAATCTGCTACCTCAATGGCAAATTCTGCCCCACCACCAAATGTCCTTTCCACAATAGTTGTTCATTGTGCCAAGTGTAAGGAGAATGATGAAGTTGACCTTATTGAAGCTGACTAATTATTTGCTGCAGAGAAGAATCAATACTCTAGGTGGCCTTGATTTGGGGAGGATGGTCTAAGGAGACAATAGAAATGGCATTGGTTCAAAATTCTCCGCAAGGCATCTATTATGACATTATGTTTACCCTCCTTATACATAATGTCATAATCATAACTCATAAATTTGGCTAGCCAGGTATACTAACTTGCTGTATGGAGCTTTTGGTCAAGGAGATTTTTAAGACTACATTGATTAGTTTTAATGGTGAAGTGTCGACCCTGCAGATGTATCCTATGGGGTGACCCTGCTGCATCAATACAATCCCCATACACCCACTGTTAGCGTTTGTCTCGACCACAAAGTCCTTGGAAAAATTAGGTAAGGCTAACACAGGGGCTTGGGTAAGAGCTGCCTTCAAGGTATCAAAAGCCCAGCCCACTTTTGCATTCCATTAAAATGAATCTTCCCTTAGTAGATTAGTGAGTGGTTTGCAAATTTTCCCAAACCCTCTAATGAATCTCCAAAACTTGGATTTGTGATAATTTATAAAATATATATGCTTATGACAAGGAAAATATATTACAAAAAATTCGTAAATTTTTATTAATAATACAAATATTAAATAATTTTTTTATAATCGAAATAAAACAATTTGTATTTTAAGAGCAGGTGGGAAGTTCAAGTCTCAAAGTGCTGAAAAATGCTCAAGGCCCTTTGATTGCACATGAGAGCATTCAACTTCTTTGTAAAGTATCTTCAATGTGAGTTAATTAAAGTTGCTTTTCTAATGAAATAGTGGTTCTTTACACCTCTACTTCTTGTAATAAGAAGCTTTCTTTAGTGTTATTCAATTAAAAAGAAAGGTTTTCCTATTTGTAAATCATATCATGGAAATGCTAAAAGAAAGCAAAGTTCAAGATGTTTATTTTGAGTGTGTTAGCTGAAATAAAGATACAGAAGGTATGTAACTGTAGAACAAATCCAAAAAAAATTGTTACCACCACAATAAATTATGACCTTTAAGTTTATCACCAAACTAAAGGTAAAAACTAATTGACAAGAATACAAAATTATCAAAAAATTTTAATTAAATTAAAATTTCCTTGATAATCAAACAAAAGATACAAGTTTGAAATTACAATTATTATTTCTACCAACTTTTTTCACACTAAAAGAAAGTTTCCAATTTGATTGGACTAATTTGCCTATAATTCAACCAAAGATGATTTCTCATTTTCATATTTTAGACATTTTTTTTTTAAAGTATTTGATGGAGCTGAATTTCGTTATGGGAAACTCATAACAACTTCCTTGTCACGGCAGTATGGAATCGCTAAAATATCTTGGCCTACCTATTATGGTGAGTTATTCGACTAAGGGACTGAAAGGAAATACTTTTATCTCACGCAGACAAGTTTTGGTTAAAACTGTTCTTCAAGCATCTCCAAATATGTGATGAGTTTCTTTTTGCTCCTACAAAGCCTTTGTAGCTCCGATGAAAGAGTGAAGCCTTAGAAGCCTATGTATAACATTTTATGTTTGTGCAAGCCTTGTTTAATCAAGTTTGTTTTTTTTTTTTTCGCATTACTAACTTTGCATTACTCGATGAGTGTCTTCTACATTTGCTTCCAGTTTGACGCTAATATGTTAGAACAACAATTGACTTGCTTGTACCTTGTTTTTTCCACTTTTTTCT
Source organism: Rhizophora apiculata (assembly GCA_037832385.1). NCBI lineage: Eukaryota > Viridiplantae > Streptophyta > Magnoliopsida > Malpighiales > Rhizophoraceae > Rhizophora > Rhizophora apiculata. Next base: position 3,305,264 of record CM075429.1, on the reverse strand, counting down.
TTTTTTTAAAAAACTTTTTTATGTTGTTCTGTTCTTATTATTTGCTGTCTGTTTTTTTGGCGTGTGCCGTCGACGATTATCTTTGTCAATGACATGTCTTTAACGAGGGTCTCACTACATAGACAGAGGAAGAGAGAGACAGGGCAAACAGAGATGATATGGCAGATGAGCTCCACATATTAAGAAACATTGTTTTCACTTTTTAAACTTAAGGTTTGATGTCCAAAAGCACATTATGTGTGTAACGGATTCAGTAACATGCGTAATAAACATGATACAAAGTGCAATGAAACAATAATGCAATTTTTGATATCTCATCGCACATTGTACCATACTTGTTGCTACAAACAATTTTAAGAGAAAAAAATTGATTTTTAATACATGGGATCCACATGTCACACTACATCTCTCTCTGTCTCTATCCACATCTAACCTTGAATTTATAATTTGTTGATCCATAATTTAGATTTGATTAAGTAAATTATTGAATCCAGCCATAATTATCCGTTTGGCCTACCCATTTTGTTTTTGTTTGTTTGTTGATGGCGTGAGGGATAAACTTCGGTCGATGGATAGTAAACTCTGTTAGAGCATCATGGCATCTAACATTCAATGTGTTATTGTTGATTCATAATTTAAATGTAAATTACGGAATCAAGCCTAAATCACAAGTTCGCTGTAATTTGACCAAGGAATCTTTCAATTTGAGTAGACTAATTTACTCATAATTCAACAAAATTCATTGGCACGTCAGCAAGATGTCATAAGTATTACCAAATATTAATAATTGCTACAAAATATATTCTTTAGTAATACTTTACTTAAGGCATATTCAAGAACTTGCAATTTTTGGAGTTTCTTTTCCCCTGATTTGTCATGTCATACAATGCCCATATAATTTTTTTCTACAACATTTATCAATTTTCCCATAAAAAATTAGTTACATTATTTTCATATACTAAATACTAAAATATACATTTCATTAAACAAATATACAACTTATATTTATATATATAATTAAATTGAATCCAACCCAAGAAAAGAAGGTTTGAAACATTAGACAAAAGCAAAATTAACCACTAATCAATGAGCTATGGGCAAAATGGCCCAAAAAATTTGCAGGCCACTATTGTGTTTATAGTCTAGATTTAGAGAAAAACTTTAATTTATACCAAAAAGAATGGCATTATATTAGAGTAGGTAGGTAAGACTTTATCATTATAGTTAAATGATTAAAATAACAAAAAATTTATTATTTTCAACTTTGAGTTATAAGGGTTTTTAATATTATAAATATTTATTTAATTTGTACTAAAATAATGATAAATAATTTTTAATTTGAGATTTAGGAAAGTTAAGGGATAATTTTATTTATATTGGAGAAGGTGGTAGGGTTTTATCATTATAGTGAAATGATGTAAATACTAAAAAAAATTTATATTTCTAACTTTGAATTGTCATGTTTTTTTATTAAAAATATTTGTTTAATTTGTACAAAATAATGATAAAAAATTGCAAATTGAGATAAAAGAAATTTGATGAATAATTTTGTTTATGTTGGAGTAGGTAAGTAGGGTTCCATTATTTTAGCTAACCGATGAAAACACTAAAAAAGAAAATTTTCATATTCTAACTTTGAGTTCTAGTGCTTTGGTGTTGTAAATATTTGTGGTTTTTTTTTTTTTTTTTTTTAAATTCTCTATTGCAGATATATATACACAAACCAAAATCAATGGCATTGTTGTTGTTCATTATTATCACTTCTTTTGATCTCATAAAAAAGCATCGCTAAGAAGTAGTCGTTGCCCATATGAACCTAGACATTCACCTCTATTAAAATTTTACAACACGAACATTGATGAGTTCACGGGATTTTTGTCATTTCTACGCCTTAAATGGATTTCTCTCACTTTGTAGAGCTGTGTATTGGTAGCAAGAATAATTTTTTTTTCTTTTTTCTAATTAGAGTGGGAAGAGTGATTTAACTATTAGTAAGAAATGAAGTGTGAATCACCTGTATTATCTCGAGTTTAATCAATTACATTGGCCCAAAACTTTTTATGTGGAAATAATTTAATGAATAACAGCAAATAAAAAGAAGATATCTTAAATCTTGATCACTTCTAACAACCCTTACATTGTCCACCTTCCTTCATTATTTTTTTCCTATCATTTTTCACTTATAAGGTCAACTTTGATTGCAATCCAGAAGATTTAGAAATGCCACAGATGTGAATGGATTCTTTGTCTTGGTATCATGGCCAGGGCTTCGTTTTGTAGGTTATTTAATTTGGAGATGATGGAAGCTAGGCAAGTTATATTGCGAGCAGACCAAGTTTCGTAGTCTAACGCAAGAAGGGATTGATTATTTTTATGAAATTATTCCATATTTTTTTTACATGTCATAATGTCCAAAGTGAAGTACTCAGACATCATTGACAAATATATATATATACTGGCTTTGAGTTGGTCAACTTTTACTCCTTTTCTTTACCTCTTTCAAGTCACGTTATGAATTTGTGTTACACCTTTGCTTCTGTGACCATCTGAGTTTAATTTATCATGGGGAGACTTCCGAGAACTGTACTTATTTAAACCCAGCGAAGATTTCTGGTTGAAGCTTACTGCAGTCGCCATCCTTTACTTTCTTCCAGGACACAAGACATGCAGACTGATAACAAAAGTTTGATAGCCTTTCATATTTTCATATTTATGAAAGACCGCAGTCTGAAAACCATGGAGTGTTTCCCGCAAGAACAAAGTCAGTGTCAACAGAGTGGTTCAACTAATTATACAAAAAGCATGAGACAATTACCACAATTTCTTGTCAATTTAAAACTTAGTAGGATTTGAGGTTTATTGAGTACTATGAAGCTGAAGGAGAACAAGTTTTTGGGCACTAAACATCATTTTTGAACCTACCAAATATATGCCGACATTACATTCTTAATTTGAAAGGGTAAAATAGAAAGAAACCCTATTTTGTCAACCAAGTTGATTAACTAAATTTGGGCTATTGATTTATGCCCACTCTTAATTATATTCAAAAAGAGCATTCTTTATTGGACAAAAATTGGATGACTAAAATGTATGTATATGATTTACGTTTTATGTGAAGGCTAAGTAGGTTTAAGTCTTATCTAAAATTACATTTGGATTCAATCTTAATAATATGAACTAGTTTGTGCGGCGACAATTTCTTTAAATGACATTGGGCCATGACTTTAAGCTTTGGGTTTGGATTTGGTCTTCCAAGCCCAAGCCTTGTTCATCTTAGGCCCTTAAGCTTTGGGGCAGAAAAAATGAATAGCTCTAGACTATGAACCTTACGTCAAGAGAAGAAATGAAACTTCAGATCTTATTTCTTTCATTTCTTTTCTTCTATGTGTGTGTGTTTGTGTGTGTGTGTGTGACTCTTTCTTTAGACAATGTGGGAGAAACTAATGTAAGATGCTCTTGTGTTTTATTTTTTAAAATTGCTTTGTATTTTTAATCTTCTATTTCTATTTTTCATTTTATAGTGTTCACATGTCAAGTAACCAGTCACAAATCATATGTTCTCATGTATGTAATTTACAACAAAGTTACTAGGATTCAAACGTGGAACCTTGGTTCCAATAAGTATGTTTCAACTAGTTGTGTTAAAAGTATAAGACTGCTTTTGTGTTTCTCATGAGATTCAATGCATCATAACTTTGCATAATATTATTGTTCTATCCTTTTCAATTTTATTTTTATTAGTCCCTTAATGTATTTTTTGTGTTTTTTGGGATGTTGTGCCGTTGTGGATTTGTAAAGAGATGATGTGGAAATTAAGTTGTTAAACTTATTTTTTTAGGTGTGTGTGGTTTTTGTTTTGATTGTAATTTCTTAGCTTGTTTTGAATGTAGTTTTCAATCTACTAGTAAAATGATACTTACGTTTCAACAAACCAAACATCTAATGATAGATTTGGCATAGGCTCATGGATGTAATGTTCACTAATGTTGAATCAATGCAAGACTATTCAGTATGGACAACAATTTTGTGGAGACTAAATATTAATAATATTGCACATGCTAATGGAGTCGTCTCTAGCCTTTGAAGGTCTAAAGTGATAGGTTACAGTAGCTTTGATAGAAAATTATAATAATAATCTAATTTTATTAATCTGATAAAATGACCATATACAATAACTAAAAAACACATATACAATATAGAAAATGTATTTTTACATAAAAATAGATATCTAAATTTACCTAAATAGTCAAACTCAAATTGAACTCAATTAGACTTTTATCATAATAGACTCATAGTCTAAATTAACGTCAACATCCCCTTAATCTTGATTAAGTGATGCTCTTAATCCCCACATCTGCTTCAATTTGACAAATGCTTCATTCTTCAATAGTTTCATAAGAATATTAGTCACTTGATCTTTAGATTTGCAATAAACCAATTGAATCTCTTTTTTATTAACTTGATCTCCCATAAAATGAAAACGAGTATCAATATGTTTACTTCTTCCATGTGTTACTAGATTTTTGGTCAAATTAATTATAAAAACATTATCTATAAATATTTTTGTAGGAATTTCAACTAGAACATATATCTTACTTAGCAAATTATGAAACTAAATAGTTTGACAAGTACTTGAAGTTGTAGCCACATACTCTACTTCATAAGTTGATAGTGCAACAATAAATTGTTTCTTGGATGACCACGAATAAGCTGTAGTTTTAAAGTTAAAACAGTATCTATAAGTATTTCTACAATCATCTACATCTCCACTCCAATCACTGTTATAATAGTCTATAAGATTACAACTTTTAGATGATGAATAAAATAAGTTATGATTATAAGTTCATTTTATATAATGTATAATCCTTTTAGCAACTTGCAAATGAGTTTGGTGGAGAGACACCAAAAATTTACTAATTAAGCTAACTCTACAAGATATGTCAAGCCTTATGCATGTTAGATATCTCAAACTCTCAACAATTTATTTGAAAAGTATAGAATCAATAGGTACTTTATTATTTTCTTTAGATAATCTAGTACCAACTTCTATAAGAGTTCTCATAAAATAATAATCATACATTTGAAACTTCTTTAATAGCTTGATAGCTTACCTCTTTTGACAAATAAAGATTTTATTATCTCTTTGAGTCACTTTAATTCCAAGAAAATAAGACATTACACCTAAATTTATCATCTCAAATTTATGCATCATTGATTTATTAAAGTTTTCAATCATTTTGAGATTATTACTTAAAGATTAAATCATCTACATATAGACATACCAATAACCTATTAGCAAAAAAAATTAATTTTTTTATATATTAATATGTATTAAAAGTATAAATTATTATTTTATTACTTAAGTTTAGTCATATATCAATCTACTAATTTTATAAAAATTAATCATATTATTATGTAATTTATTATAGGTGAAATATTATTATTATTTATTATTTATAATATATGTATGCAGATATGTAGGTACATATATATATATATATATATATATATGCATGTATAAAATTATTAAAATATTATAAATATAAAAATAAAAACATATAATTATATAAATAAATAATCTAAAATTGGTATAAAATATTAAAAATACATAATAAATAAAAAATATAGTTTGCATATATAAAATGTATATATAGTTGTAATTATATAAATAAAACAATAAATAAAAATAGTCTATTTTCTTAAATTTTAAAGTCATTTTGAATTTGAAATATTTTTAAATTAAGTTTTTTCAATCTAATTTGAAATGGGTTGTCAAATCATGTTAAATTTAAATACCTCTAAAAATGATTAATATGATGGCAGTTACAATGAAATAAATGTGAAAAAGTAAAGGCGGAAAGAAATTGGAAAAATTTAAAACAAAAATCAAAAGGCAAAATAGAGAAAACCATGTTTCAATAATAATGTTTCACTCACACTCTTAAGGATGTATTTAGTACATAGAATGTAGCTTTTACTTATATGATTAGACTCTTTTTCTATCTTATCTTATTAGTAAGCAGACATAATGCTTATTAATATATATATATTGATTTTCCATAATCTTATAAGTATAATTTTTTTTTTATTTTATTTATTATTTGTTATATTATTTTAATTTTTTATTTTAATTTTGTAAAATTTTATTTTACAACAACGCATGAAAATTTATTTATTTCTTATTAAAAAAATTAATAGTTCTTTTTTTATTTTAAATATTAAAATTTTTAAATTCACATGTTAAATAATATTTTTTTTCATAAATAAAATTTTAATTATTAGTGTTACATTATTGTAACAAAGTTATTGCCAATTAATTTTTTTGTGGTTTTGTATATAAATATTATTATTAAATTGAGATTTTTAATTTGTGTAGCATTTATAAAATTTGCATTATTGTAATATTTTAATATTATTATTTTTTATATTAATGATTTTTTAAACTCTTTTTAAACTTAAAAATCTTAATTTATTAAAAAAAAAAAAACATGAAAAATGCTTTGATTAGTAAATGCAAGAAGACAATAAATTCCATACACACCAAGTGAGCTTGAATGCTTGTTAAGCTTTATTAATTGGAATTTATTACCATAGAGCACAAAAAGGCTATGAGAGCCCAAACTTGGATAACAATGGAAGATTGTCCAACAGAAAATAGTAGAAATTGGACGTAGTGGCCTCAATGAACGCAAAGCAGAGTCTTCGCCAGTATGGATTTATGTACAAAACTGCAGCTATTACCAACAAGACGATGACGTAAGACACCAGAAAGCTCACATAGAAAGCTTCCATGTCCATGAAGCCATTGTCTTCTTCGCTTTCATCTTCAGTTCTTGGCATTGACAATGAAGATGGGTCTCCTTCACTACATCTTTTTGGCAATGGCATCCCACAAAGCAGAGGATTTCCTTCATAGCTACTTTCTTTGAAGGTTGCAAATTGGCGAACCAGTGCTGGGGTTATGCCGGATAAGTTATTGTGAGCTACGCTGAAAGCAGAAAGGAAAGTCAGTTCTGTGAGTTGAGAAGGGATTTGTCCATACAATTTGTTGTAAGAAAGATCCAAGCTCTCGATCTGCTTTAGGTTCACAAACATTACTGGAATTGGCCCCGTCAAGCTATTATAAGACAGGTTTAGCACTTGAATCTTGCTAAGGTTTCCAATTTCAGGAGGAATTTCACCTGTCAAGTTGTTGCAGGAAAGATCGATTCCAGATATGTACTTGAGTATGCTAGCCTGATAAATTTGGGATAGACTCTTTTCTGTAAATTCTAATGGTCGCTGATCTGTAGGACCAGGGGGAGGAGAAAAGGCAGCAATGGTTAGAGAAGTATTTGGAGCCAAAGCAATAGCAGGTATCGGAGCTCCTACTGAACTAGAATAATTTTCCCTTTGGATATGAAAATTGCCATGAGAAATAAGGCAAGGAAGAATACCACCCGAAAGATTGTTATCAGAAAGATCAATCAAGTTTAATTGATCCAAAGCACATAACTGAATTGGAATCTTTCCTTGGAGATCATTATGACTCAGAAGAAGAAACTTCAACTGAGAACATCTATGAATCCAGTCTGGAATGTTACCGGTGAATCTATTGTAACCAAGGTCTAATGTTATCAGGCTTTTGCAATTACAAAATACTTCTGTGAGCGATCCGAACAGCTTATTATTGGACAACTTAAGCTGAGACATCTGTGGAGGACAAAAGTTAGTTGGTAAAGGCCCCGAGAGATTATTCTTTGAGAGATCTAAAACATCAAGGGAAGAAAGGCTGCCAATCCCCTCCGGGATATGGCCAGAGAGATTGTTATGACTGATGTCCAGCACGTTCAAAGAGAACAAATGAGACAAACTATCCGGAATGTTTCCACTGATTTGGTTTCCACCTAAATTCAGAAGTCCCAACATCGTTGTGCCCATAAACAAGCCCTCTTGTATTCCCCCACACAACTTATTGTTGGATAAGTCCAACCAAACCAATGCATTGCCAAGCGACAAGGGAATGCTGCCAGTCAATGCATTGGAGGACATATTCAAATCTATCAATCGTGGAAAATGTTCTCCAAGTTCCGATGGAATGTGGTCATGGATGCTATTCCTGGAGATATCCAAGGATGACAAACTAATGTGAGGATGAATTGGCAATTGGAGTGGTCCTGAAAGAGAATTATTGGACAGAAGAAGTGTTTCTAAATCTGTGTTGTTTTCTAACAACCAATATGGAAACTCTCCCATAAACTGGATGTGTGAGAGACTAACCGCTCGAAGGCTGTGCTGATGGTATAGGAACTCAGGATATGATACATTTCTAAGAGGACTAGACATTAACAGAGACTCTAGTTGAAACTTTGGTGACAAATCCCTGACCTCTCTCTGTGCATACAACTCATTTTCTTGAACATCCATGTACCTGAGTTTGGAATGATTGAACAATGGGGCAAGTGAGATTGGGACCTTGAACCTGTTTCCCCCAACATATAGCTCTTCAATAGATGTCAAACTCTTAATGGGAGAAAAGCTGATATCTCCAGACATTTGGTTGAAAGAGAGATCTAAATTTTGGAGGAATGTCATATTTGCCAAACACCAAGGTAAGGAGCCACTGAGGTCATTGTTGTAAAGAGAGAGGGATCGAAGATGCCTTAACTTGCATATACCTGCAATCATATTGTTATTTCTCAAGGCTTTGTGAAAAATTTATAATATAAATCATTTAATTTATGTCATCAAAGGCAGATGACGAACCTTCAGATGATAAGATACTGTTATCGAGGAAGTTAGAACTCAATTCAAGAGATTCCAAATTTTCAAATCCTAATATTGACACTCCAGAAATTTGGTTGAAAGAGAGATCTAAAAGTTGGAGGGATGTCATATTTGCTAAACACCAAGGTAAGGAGCCACTGAGGTCATTGAGGAAAAGAGAGAGGAATCGAAGATGCCTTAACATGCATAGACCTGCAATTATATTGTTATTTCTCGAGGCTTTGTAAAAAATTTATAATACAAATCATTTAATTTATGTCATCAAAGGCAAAAGACAAACCTTCAGATGATAAGATACTGTTATCGAGAAAGTTATAACTCAGATCAAGAAATTCTAAATTTTTAAATCTTGATATTGGCACTCCAGAAATTCGGTTGAAAGAGAGATCTAAATTTTGGAGGGATGTCATATTTGCTAAACACCAAGGTAAGGAGCCACTGAGGTCATTGCTGGAAAGAGAGAGGGATCGAAGATGCCTTAACTCGCATAAGCCTGCAATCATATTATTATTTCTTGACATTTTTGTGAAAAATCTATAATTTAAATCATTTACCTTATGTCATCAAAGGTGAGAGGACAAACCTTGAGATGATAAAATACTGTTATTGAGACGGTTACCACTCAGATATAGAGATTCCAGATTCTTAAGTTTTGATAATTTCTGGAAACCTGCATAATCAACCATGAACTTTGAATTAAAAGGCATACCCATTTGAATCAAACATCATTATCTAAATTACAACAAATTAAAAATAAAAATCAAAACATGGATCCCGACCTCCATTCTCAGCACAACCAACAATTCCAAGGCCCGACAATTCAAGAAATCTCAATCCTTTAAAAGGAAGAAACAAAGAGGTATTTAAGTACAAATCTCCTATCCTCTGTGGCTGGCAAAACCTGGATTCAAGAACTAGATTAGTAACCTGCCCTCCAGTGTCATTACAGTAAACCCTGAACCCATAAGAACAACTGATCTTAGTATTCCCTCCAACGTTATCAAAGACAGGCCAGAGCCAATCACAACAGTCTGCAGTATTCGGAATGCTTGAGGAATTAAAGTTAAAATAAGAAAAGAGTTGCAAGAGAGCATTTCTTTCATGTTCTAAGCAGCCACGACATGTTCCTAGTAAAACCACTAGCACTATTGTTGAGACCTTCAGCTCGAACCTCATTTTCCCTATACTAAACTAAACCACTCACAACTAATTTATATAAGGTTTTTAAGATGTTATGGATGCAACTTTTTGACTCCTCATTTCAAATGGACTCCAACCTTGTGGAAAAATGTTAAGAAGACCATGAGCCTAATTAATATATGTATTTAAACTCTTTAACACATTATTGACTCTTTTAGATATCTATATTAAAGAGGGTTTTATACTTTTCATAAGGCTTTTCCTTAAGCTAGGCAATGAAGTGAATGAAATCAAAAGGGAAAGAGTGATGCAATTAAATATTATTTTGTCTTTTAAGCGTATTTACAAAATTAACAACTTTTGTATTAGAGAAATAAAGGTCATTGGATTTTATAAATTTAACTTTGTATGACTTTTGAATGCGACCGGATCCACCTTGTGGAAAAGCTATGGGAAGACCACAAGGTCTAATCAATGCATTCAAACCCTTTGACAAGTTATTGATTTTCTTATTTGATTTTTGTCTCATTGATGATGGGACTAGTTAGCAACTATTTTTTTTTTTTAATTGTTGTTATTGTAGAAGTTGACATCAAAACAAGTTTTGCATCATTCTTAAAGCATTTAGTAAAACATGATAAGCATTTAGCTTTAATTAAGTTGACTAGAGCTAAAAGATGGAACAACATATGCATACATTAAATTAAATGTGGTGCCAAAATTTGATTAGATTCTAATGTGTTCTAAAAACTTGAGTTTATATGCAGTATAATATTAAAGTAATTTAGTCCAAAATGATTTAAAATTATCTAATTATAAAATTTTTCTAAAAACTTGAGTTTATATGCAGTATAATATTAAAGTAATTTAGTCCAAAATGACTTAAAATTATCTAATTATAAATTTTTTGACTCAACCTAAAAAAATATTTTTTTTTAAATTAAATATTTTCTATTAAAAGTTGAAATAATTTTACTATTTAATGTTTCTTATATTTTTACTTATTACTTAATTTATATATATATACACAAATATATATATATATATCACACATTTATACTATTTTATTTTCATATATTATACAAACATATATATTACATTTAAGTTATATACTTTTTGATTGAATATATATTTAATTATTTTATATTTAAATTAGATTATTTGTTTTACCTAATTATCTATTTTTTATATATTCATAATATTTTAAAAATTTCATCCACATATATGCATATGTATAATACACACACACACACACACACACACACACACACACACACACACATACACACATTCACACACACATGCATATACATATTTGTAGACATATTTTCTAAATATATAAATATATATAACTTGTATAATATATATGTGTATTTTTATACAAATTAATATAAAAAATTAGACAAAATAAAAAATATATTTTTATCTATTCAAATATATTATGGAATAAAAATTAATGAAAATGAGAAAATTTATTACTCAAAAATACCATTCAAAACTGGTTGATTAGTTTTGAGTAATGTTTGGGCAACAACCGAAAAGTCATTATTAGTCAATGTTAGTCTTCTTCATTCATTTATTACTCAAAAATACTATACAAAAATATCACTAAAAAATATTACCCCTTGTCCATCATCCAACAGTTTTGATTGCAACTCATAGGGCCCACTAATTTAATTAGTCTTCTTCATTCATTTATCACTCAAAAAATAATGTTTAAGTTTAATCAAAATATTCAATTTTAATTTATCATGAATAATCATATTCACTAAATTTTAATAGATGATTATGTGAGTATTATTTATTTGGGAACAAAGAAGAGAAAAATCACTTTGTTTCTTTAAAATTTGATTTAATGTAAATTATGACTTTTAGCCTTATTGTCCTTGGGATTTGTTTTATGAAAAATATGTATACATTTACGTACAATTAAAAAAATAAAATAAAAAAAGAAATGATGTGATGCATTAAAAAAATTGGTACAAATTTCAAATTTTGGAAAAGTGTTTAAACTTTTTTACTAAAAGATATAGATAATATTAAGTATGCCCCAATTATATTTTGTATTTTTTAAAAATTACTTAGAATTTTAATATTCTTAGACTCAAATATAGAAGAATAACCAATCAAAGTGAAATAAAAATTTTAAATATTTAACTTAGTTTCAATTGATGAATAAGAAAATTAAATAAACTAATTAATTAATCAAATTGAATATATTGCACTTTATGATTATTCAATTTTCTCTGATAACTAATTAACTAAATTAATTTCTATTAAAGTTAAAAAAATTTCAAGATTAAAAAAATAATTAACTAATTAATTTATAATATATCACAAAAATTGTAAACTTTAAGTAAGATAACATAAAATAATTGATTATCACATAAATTTTTTTTTTTTTAGTCTTCTTATATGTACAAGCCTCATGGTTTTGTTAGCTACAAAAAAGTTGAATTAAACCAAAACCTTTAGTTCAACAATTTTGCATAATGCACTAATGTAGAATAAACTGTGCCAACAATTACGGCAAATAATAAACTATTACACAATTTTATGGTACAAAACTAGTTTGGAATTTTCAAATTTTTTTTGGAATTTTTGAACTTTTTTATTTTTTTGAAAATTTCAAATATTCTTGGAATTTCATTTTTTTATTTTCAATTTTGTTGGAATTTTTGTATGTTGAAGAAATTCCAATTTTTTTTTTTGAAAAATTTCCTAATTCTTTTCTTTTTAATTTTGATATTTTCATTAGAATTTTTAAAATTTTTGAGATTTTATATTTTATTTGTTAAAAAATTATTACAACATCATTGTTTTTAATGATATGACATTCAAATCAACACTTCTCTTTCTCATCAATCTAATATTTTCACTTTTATAATTTGAATATAAGAGTTTCAACATAAATATCTAAATTATTGGAAATTTCAATGCTTGAAGACCCTCTAATGATTAGGACTCAGATTTTTATCTTAGAGATTTTAAATTTTAATTTTGGAATGTGAGTGTGAAATTTATAAAAATAAAAAATGTTAACCATCATTATTTAGCTCATAGCTTTATAGTCCTTAGACAATATATATATATATATTCTTTAGAGCTACGAATAAGATCTTTGTACCAATACAACATAAATTATCTATACATCCTCCAACTTTCTTGTCTAATTTTTTAGTTTCTTACATTTTCCTTTGGTAATTATCATGTTGAAATTTTAATTTAAGATAAAACCCTTTGTGTATCACCTAAATCAGATCCAAAAATATCATAGCAACTAGTAAAGTCCTAATATTGACATTCAATCCTTTATATTTATTTAATTCCTTTAACATAATTTTTATTTAGCTCGTGATGCCATCAAATCTCATTTTTCCTTTAAGCATGTTTACAAAATTAACAACTCTTACATTAAGTTTGGAAATTCTAGCATGAGGCATTTCATTCAAACTCTTCTCAATTCTCCTTTCTTTCTTTTATAGGTTTTCAATCTAGTCCTTTAGCTCATGATGTAATCAAATCTTATTTTATCTTTAAACCTATTTACAAAATTATCAACTCTTGCATTGAGATATAAAGTTCATTTAGTACTTGGATGTTCTTTGATTTAAATTTTGAAGTTCTAACATGAGACCACTAGTTCAAATTCTCCTCAAATCTCCTTTTTTTTTTTTTTTTTCTTTTATAGGTATTCAATCCAGTCTTTCAACTTGAGAAGCAATCAAATATTATTTTACTTTCAAGCATATTTACAAAATTACGACTCTTGCATTGAAAAATAAAACTCATTTAGAATGTATTTAAATCTTGTGGTTGCAATTTGAAAATTTATATTTTGAGTTAAACATATTTTTATTAGTATTTAGGAAATTGTAAAATTTGTATTTAACATACTCTCACTATAGATTAAATTTACATTTTGAAAAATATAATATTTTAGTACAATGTAAAAATGCAAAAAGCACATAATTGTTTAATAATTTTTTAACATAATAATTTGTATTGTTTTATGAAATAATTACAATTTAATTGTATAAAAAAATTTGTAATTATTTTTTAATTTATTAATTTTTTAATTTTTTTTTTCAAAACACTAGCCAATCTCATTTATTATTAATAAATTTAACCACTTTCAATTTACTAAACTCAATTGCTAAACACACCCATAGTCTGTTAATATTTTTCTATTTTAATTTTGAAGTGCTAATATTGGACCACTAGCTCAAATTCTCCTCAAATTTCCTCTCTTTTGTTTATAGGTATTCAGGCTAGTCTTTTTAACTCATGGTGCAATTAAATATTATTTCACCTTTAATAAGCATATTTACAAAATCAACAGGTGTTGCATTGGGGAAATAAAGGTCATTGGACTTTTTTTTATGTCACTTTAAATGACTTTTCAATGCCACCAGATCCACCTTGCGGAAATCCTTTGGCAAGACCACAAGGTCTAATCAATGCACCCGTCGATGAGTTGATGATTTTTTTTTTTCCAAATTTTTGTCTCATTGATGATGGGACTAGTTAGCACTTTTTTTCTTTTTCTTTTTTTTTTTGTTAGTGTAGAAGTTGATATTAATTGCATCTTTTTTAAAACATTTATCTGAATATGATAAGTTTTTAACTTCAATTAAGCTAACTAAAACTAAGAGATAGAACAACCAATGCATACATTAAATTAGATACGTTAAAATTTGACCACATTTTAACGTATTTTTTAAAAATTACCCTTATATTTCATGTAATTTAAAAATAGTTTGACCTAAAATAACTTAAAGTGAATATATTATAAATTTTTTGACTCAATTAAAAAAATATTATTTTCTCTTTTAAAATTGTATTTTTTTATGAAAAACTAAAATAAATTTACTATTTACCATTTTCTTATATTTTAATTTACTATTTATTATTTTATTTATATATATATACAAATATATACATATCACACATTTATACTACTTTACTTTCATACACTATACAAACAAATATATTATGTTTAATTTATATACTTTTTTATTGAGTATATATCTAATTATTTTATATTAAAATTAGATTTTTTACCTAATTATTTATTTTTTATAAATTCATAATATTTTACAAAAATTCATAACTGAAAATAACTAATTGCCACTAGCGTAATCCATTTAGTGTCTCTACATTCAATAGACCAATTTTTTTCATTGTTATACAAATGAATACAATGTTTATTAGGCACCCAAGCCATTTTATGTAATATTAATATCTCACAAAAAAAAAAAAAAAAAACAAAAGTTGGTGGCAATCTTTTCCTTGGCAATATTCTAGGCAAGAAAATTATGCCAATAGGGGGAGCTTAACTATTGTTGCATCTAAATTATAAGAGTTATATTGAACTAAAATTATAGATAAATAGTTTATATAAGTTTTTATTGGTGATTTAGTTTTTTTTTTTTTTTCTAATTGATTTTGATTTAATTTTTTTATTGTACTTAATTTTTTAATAAATAAAAATTTATATTTAAATTATAATATTAAATTTTAAATTTATTAATACAAAAAATAAATTTGAAAAAATTCAACCTAGGATAATAACTAATCTATTGGTAATATAATATTTTTAATAACAAATTTATTTTTTTTGTGTGCATTATACATGCATGGGGTCCTTTTGCACCACCTCATTGTGGAAATTAGAAAAGTTAAAAGTTAAGTCTTGGACACACTTTGGAAATTAGAGAGGTTATATAAATCAAGTCTTGGACACCCATTTTTTGTTTGCATTATACAAACATGGGTCATTTTGGACCATCTCATTGTGGAAATTAAAGAGGATAAAAGTCAAGTATTGGACACACCTTGGAAATTCGAGAGATTATATAAATTAAGTCTTGGACACCCATTTTTTGTTTACATTATACAAGCATGGGTTCTTTTGGACCACCTTATTGTGGAAATTAAAGAGGTTAAAAGTCAAGTCTTGGACACGCTTTGGAAATTAGATAGGTTATAGGCACCCATTTTTTATTTGCATTATATAGGTATGGGTCCTTTTGGACCACCTCATTGTGGAAATTAGAGAGGTTAAAAGTCAAGTTTCAAATACACTTTGGAAATTAGAGAGATTATATAAATCAAGTCTTGGACACCTACTTTTTGTTTACATTATACAGGCATCAAGTCCTTTTGGACCACCTCATTGTGGAAATTAGAAAGGTTAAAAGTCAAGTCTTGGACACACTTTGGAAATTAGAGAGGTTATATAAATCAAGTCTCAGACACCCATTTTTTGTTTGCATTATACAGGCATGAGTCATTTTGGACCATATTATTGTGGAAATTAAAGAGGTTAAAAGTTAAGTCTTGGACACACTTTGGAAATTAGAGAGGTTATAGGCACCCATTTTTTGTTTGCATCATATAGGCATAGATTCTTTTGGACCACCTCATTGTGGAAATTAGAGAGGTTAAAAGTCAAGTTTCAAACACACTTTGGAAATTGGAGAGGTTATATAAATCAAGTCTTGGACACCCATTTTTTGTTTGCATTATACAAGCATCGGGTCCTTTTGGATCATCTCATCATGGAAATTAGAGAGGTTAAAAGTCAAGTCTTGAACACACTTTGGAAATTAGAGAGGTTATATAAATCAAGTCTTGGACACCCATTTTTTGTTTCCATTTTACAGGCATGAATCATTTTGGACCATCTTATTATGGAAATTAAAGAGGTTAAAAGTCAAGTCTTGGACACACTTGGAAATTAGAGAGGTTATGGACACCCATTTTTTGTTTGCATTATATAGGCATGGGTCCTTTTGGACCACCTCATTATGGAAATTAGAGAGGTTAAAAGTCAAATTTTGGACACACTTTGGAAATTAAAGAGGTTATATAAATCAAGTCTTGGACACTCATTTTTTGTTTGCATTATACAAGCATCGGGTCCTTTTGGATCACCTCATTGTGGAAATTAGAGAGGTTAAAAGTCAAGTCTTGGACACACTTTGGAAATTAGAGAGGTTATATAAATCAAGTCTTAGACACCCATTTTTTGTTTTCATTATACAAGCATGAATCATTTTGGACCATCTTATTATGGAAATTAAAGAGGTTAAAAGTCAAGTCTTGGACACGCTTTGGAAATTAGAGAAGTTATGAACACCCATTTTTTGTTTGCATTATACAAGCATGAGTCCTTTTGGACCACCTCATTGTGGAAATGAAAGAGGTTAAAAATCTAGTTTTTGATATGCTTTGGAAATTAGAGAGGTTATATAAATCAAGTCTTAGACACCCTTTTTTTGTTTGCATTATACAAACATAGGGTCCTTTTGGACCACCTCATTGTGGAAATTAGAGAGGTTAAAAGTCAAGTCTTGGACACACTTTGGAAATTGGAGAGCTTATATAAATCAAGTCTTGGACACTCATTTTTTATTTGCATTATATAGGCATGGGGTCTTTTTGGACCACCTCATTGTGGAAATTAAAGAGGTTAAAATTAAAGTATTAGACACGCTTTGGAAATTAGAGAGGTTATATAAATCAAGTCTTGGATAGGCTTTGGAAAAATCTAAGCTTACATTAGATCATGAACATTAGTTGCATCATTCATGCTTCAAGTCAAGGTCTTCTTTGAACACAAAATTAAAAAAACATTCCACAAGTTACAACTCATTTTTGTAGGCAAAGTTTTAGTTTCATAGTTGGTGAAAAAATATTAGTGGACCTATTACATTTTGAGGGATGTCTTCTTTATAACAATAATTTTCATGATTTTGTAAGATTAAATATTTATATTATGTACAAGAGGAAAAAATGTCAAAAAAATTAATTATTTGTTAAAGTGATACCAAATAGGCCCATCACTACAATTAACTTCTAAAAAAAATTTATAATGTTTTAATTGTTAAAAACAACACTCAAAAATATATTTCCCATAAAGATCAATTTTTGCCAATTTAAATGATCTAGTTTACCACAATAATTTTGAATTCTTTTCATTTTTGGGGTGATAACTAGAAGAGAAAAAGTGAAAGGACCAAAGCATCACAAATACAAAATTCACATTATTGATAACCATAATAACAAAAATATGTATGCTCATTGTTGGAGTTCAATTTTTTTTTACTAACAACGAAAAGATATCAAAAATTGACTAGACTTAATCTACTGAAAAAAAATCTTGATGTGATATGTATTGAATTAAAAAAAAAAAAATACAAATCCATTCAACCCAAAACTCAAAAATTGAAATTATTTAAATTTTGAATAACTCATATTTAACTACTTAATTTAAAATACAAAAAATCCTATATATTTAAAATATCTAAAATAAAAATTATCTAATGCCTCAACAATCCAACCTAAAATTAATTTGATCCACCCATTGGTGTCCTTTGATGTTAATATTTGAGTACATCAAATGCAATTTTAATTATAAATATAGATAAAACAATATTTATTGCATAAAAATAAAATTCCTACAAATAATTGGACTCCTTAAAAGGTTAAAGTTTCTCATTTTTGTTAATTGCTTTAAAGAAATTCAATCTAATAATATAAAATTTGCGTTGACAAAAATCAATAAAGAGAACTCTAATTTATTCTCCTTTTAACCACAAAATATTTTAATAATTTAATAGCAGTCTAACTCTAAGAATATCAAATATCTTAGTTTTTATTTTTTTTGTATCGGAGAGAGAATTTATACACAGTTACCTCAAAGTACGGTAACCCACAGTGTCCACCGAATTGATATACACAAGCCAATTGCTATCCAACTTTCCAAAAGAATGGCCCTGCACAATACATAGATGGCCACTTAACTATCCAAAATCTGACCCGTAATGTTTTGTGAACTTGGTCCGGCCCATTAAAACTCTAGCCTTTCATTTCTTATGTCTACCTCCTTTCTATTAATATATTGAATAAAATTAAAGGTACAAAATATAGGGATTAATTAAGATAACATAAATGCTAACCCACAACCTAGTGAATATTTAGGTAGATAGACTTAAACTAAAAATATTCATGCAGTTTGGTTGATTTGATTAAGTTATCAAAGATCTTGATTCAAAGATATATGGCAAGTTCAATTCTCAAAATATTAATCTAAATGTCCTACAACAAGCTTAGCAAATTAAGAAACTAATTGCCTTATCAATTGTCTAATTCTTATCCCCTGTCATTTCCATTGGAAAAAATCTTTGGAGAAATTAATTATTGATTATCACAATTTATGAACTAGAGGTTACAATCTTACCATTTGAGTCTTGCTCATATGGTTATACACACCTATATATCTCACCCAAGAGGATCCCTATTTTAAAACTTTGTGGATATTGTATGTAAAAGCGATTGCTGATCAGGAACCAATTCCTGACCATAAGACTTATACAAGTTAAAGATTTTACATTTATATGAAGGAAAAAATTATCCTGTTTTGTGGTTTACAGTTGGTCAAGGAAAAAAAAAAAGGATTTTAATTTAGGCTCTTTTGTTAAACAACAACAATTGCATAGATATCACAAATAATCTTGGGGACAGCAATTGCTAAGAACTTGTTTAATTAAGTTCACATCATGGCATGAAATCTCTGATAAACACTACTTATCTATGTTTGCTTAGATAATAAATTTAAAATGACCTCCATGCACGGCACATCCAAAACTTTACACCTCAATATTGGTTTCAGTGGCTATTATTTGGTTTTTTCCTACTTTTCTACATTGAGAACTTCTATCTTTCATCATTAAGCACAACCACCCTGAAATGCATCCAACAAAAAATTCTTATGACAAAGTAACATGAATAATGCTAATTAAGGATCAAAAATTTCAACTGAATAGTTTCTTGTTGAGCCATACATTTGAATCAATATAAAAATTTCTCTGTTTTTTTTGCCTTTTTTTGGCAACTTTTAGCAAATATTTATAGTCTGATTTTTAATGGTAATTATGTATTAAAAATAAAAAATGTGTAACTAATAATTATAACAGTATAATGTAAATTTGAGTTTTCTTTTATGTGTCCTGTGTATTTATATAGCTTTGCAGAAAAGCTAGAACTGAAGGAAAAGGAAAAGGTCGCACACAGATTGCAAGCATGCCTACATTCTTGATTAATCTAATTTCTACGGGATATGTTTAGAATTGATCCACAAACAAAATCGAAGAACCATGTTTTTGATCTGTGGAGACAGGACCTACTCCACTAATGTTTTTATCAATAAAGAATGTTCATTTTCCCTAGAAAGTACTAGAAGAAACAAAAGATATCATGACATGAAGCAAGAAAAGCATTGTTGAGTGGTTGATTCTAGGAGCTCTTCCGGTCTAGTTCCCATCTTTGAATTTGGGTGCTTGCTAGTTGTGTTTGTTAAAAGGGAGTCAAATTAGATTTTCCTTTGAATTTATTAGTGCAGGGCATGAGAATATGAAAATCAAAGTAAATTAAGCACCCAACACACGCACAAATGCACATCAATGGATATCTCAAGAATTAGATGTCAACAAGATAAAAGGCTTAACAACATAGTATAATGAGTTGAAAAATGTAACAAGGATCTTTCCTTTCACACCATAATTAGATATATATATATATATATATATATTCCTTTAATTTTTAAAAATAAAAATATTCCATTTTTTTATTTAAAATAACTTTACTTTCTCAATTTGGTATCTACTATTTTCTTTTGCATTAAAAATGTCCATTGTTTAAATCATGTGTCATCAGGCATGTCTATTATGATTTATTAAGAATTCATGTAGGTTATTTTCTTATTTACAATTCATATGGGTAGAATTTATCTAATTTTATTTTCATCTCTTGGAATATTATAATTTACCATATTGTCATTGTAAAAGTTCCAACTTTGCATTATTGGCAAACATTGTCTTGTTTTCCCCTTTCTCATTCAACAACAATTGCAAGAGATTGAAGTTGGCTAAAGATTATTACTTCTTGCTCATTCAATTAATCCTTTCTACTTACTTAATGATTTAATCCTTATGGGCTTCCAATCTTTTTCATTCTAGTGTAATTCTTAACTCTTGCCTCATTATGGTATCAATAAGCAGAGTGCATTGAAGTCATATCTCCACTTTAACACAACTAATCATAGAAGAGCAAAGACTGATATAAAATAAGTCAAGGTGAATGATAAGAAGAATTTGTATGTAGGGACATACAATTAAGAATTAAACAAACTAAAGCACTATAAGGTAACTGTCATCACCTGTTGTCACTCTCCCATTAGCAGTAGCCAATGTGTTTCCAATAAGTGTTAAGTTGGTGACTAAAGTCTCACATCAAGACATTGAGCAAAGTTAGCTGACACTTTTCTTTATAAATAAGGAGTAATGTAATTTATTTTATGAATTAATGGAATTAAACTCTAAGAGATTTTAGTCCATTATTTGAATTTTTTCTCAGTTGGATTTGAGAAAAGTTTTTTGTTTTTTAGCTTTCTCCATTTATGAATATTTGCTTTCACTTTTGCATTTGGACGTAGGTCAAATTGATCAAACCACATAAATTTGGTGATCCTTGACTTCAACTTTTTTCTCGTACTTTATTTTATTTTATATTATTGTCTTTAAGGACCATAACTTAGAGTTTATTTCCTAATAAACTTGTATCAAAACCCAGTTCACTAGAAAACTAGTTATCATGATAATAACTAAGTATTATTTTGAGAAGTTTGATCAAAGTATCAACTTTAGAATGTGGCAATTGAAGATGAAGGTCATACTGGTTCAAGATGGTGTCAACATAACATTGCTAGGTAAGGAGAAAAGGTGAGAGAAGATGTCAAATAACAAATATGCTAGTCTTGACAAGAAGGCCAGATCAAATATCATCTTAAATTTTTCTAATGAGGTTTTAGGAGAAGTAGCTACTAAAATAATTGTTAAGGATTTATGAGAGAAATTAAAGACTTTGTATATGAAGAAAACTGTGGAGAATAGGTTTTATTTAAAACAAAGTTTGCACATACTTCGTATGCCTAAAGGATCATTTATATTGTCACATTTTGATAAATTTGATTTTTTGCTTATGAATTTAGGTAAAATAGATGTTCATATTGAGGATAAGGATTAAGCTCTATTATTATTGTGTTTTCTTTCTTGGTCATTTAAGTATTTCAAAGAAATAATATTTTATGGTAAAAAGATTATTTCTTATAAAAAAATTAAGTTTATTTTAAGGTCAAAAGGTCAAATTGATAAGGATATTATTGAGAAAAATAGTAGTAGTCAAGCTAACAATTTGGTAGTTTAGGGAAAATTAGATAAGAGGGATGTAGATAGTCATTGATCTAAATACAAATATAGAAATTTAGCATGTAATTATTGTAAAAGAAAAAAAGGCACATCAAAGTTGATTACTTTAAATTGAAAGATAAAGAAAAAGACAAAGACAAGGATAAGAGTTTCGTGTCTCATGGCAAATCAAATAATAGAGATGTAGATAGTCATAGGTCATATAAGAGGGATATAGATAACATTTTGGTGGTTTAAGATAGATTAGATAAGAAAGATGCAGATAGTCAAAGATCTAAATCTAGATATAAATCCAAATATACAAATTTAGTGTGTAATTATTGTAAAAGAAAAGGGCATATCAAATTTAATTGCTTTAAGTTAAAAGATAAAGACAAGGACAAGGACAAGGATAATTACAAAAGTAATGAGTCACCTCAAGTTAGTATTGTAAAAGATGAGAATGAAGGAATAATTTTCTTTACTAATGATAAATTAAGATTTGCCAATGAATGGATCTTAGATTCTGGTTACATGTATCATATGCATCCCAATAAGGACTAGTTTTCCACTTATCAATTTGTTGAAGGTAGAGTTGTTATGATAGGTAATAATGTAATTTGCAAAATTATTAGAATTGGTACGATTAGAATTAAGACTCATGATGGTGCTATAAGAATACTTATACAAGTCAAATGTTTCAAAATTGATGAAAATCTCATCCCTTTGGGAACACTTGCAGCTCTTGGTTATAAGTATATCAATGAATGTGGAGTTTTGAAAGTTAATATAAGTACTCTTGTTATCATGAAACTTACAAGTTTAGAAATTTATACATTTTACAAGGATCTATAGTTATAGGTAATATTGCAATCTTTACATCATTTATTTCAGAGACAGAAATTTAGAAGCTATGACATATGTGGTTACAACACATGAGTGAGAAAGGTCCATTTATGTTAAAAGAAAGAAGTTTTTTGTATGGAAAACATATAGGGAAGTTGGACTTTTGTAAGCATTGCAATTTTAGGAAGTAAAAGTGTGTCAATTTCAAATCTCTAATAATTCATAGAAAAAGGCACTTTGGATTATATTCACTCAAATATTCAGGGGTCATCTTGCATTTGGTCAAAAGGTGGTGCTAAGTACATATTGACATTCATTAATGATTATTCAAGGAAAGTTTGGGTTTTCCTTATGAAGCACAAGAATAATGTTTTCCAAACATTTAAGAAGTGAAAAGGCTTGATTAAGAAGTAAACAAGGAAATAGACTAAGTGGCTTAAGACAAATAATGACTTGAAATTTTGTGAAGGTGAATTTAATGAATTTTTTTAAAATGAAGCATTATTTATCATTGCATAATTAGGATGACTCCTCAATAGAATGGTCTTACTGAACACATAAACAAAACATTTTTAGAGGAAGCTCATTATATGATTTCTAATACTAATTTGTCAAAAGATTTTTGGGTAGAGGTAGTCTCTACAACTTGTTATATCATTAATTATCCCCCTTCAACATCTATGAAGTTCAAAATTGTAGAGAAAGTTAGGTTAGGTACTCTTATTAATTACTCTGATTTGAAGATATTTTGATGTCTTGCATAAATGTGTGTTGATAATGGGAAATTGGAACCTAGAGCTAAAAGATGCATTTTCCTTAGGCATGCATTTGGAGTGAAGGGATCTCGTTCGTGGTGTCTTGACCCATCAAAATTTGTCATTAGCAAAGATGTTACCTTTAATGAATCCTTTATGTTACATCCAAAAAGAAAGTCTTCTAGTCCTTTTGATGTAAATAAAGGTGACAGTGCACATAAGTAGGTAAAGTGTGAAGTTATGAATTAAGACACTACATAATGGAGTTCTCACATTTCATCAGATTCATCAAATATTGCAAATTCCTCTGAAGATAGAGAGGAGGATTATTCCATAAAGAAAGATAAACTAAGAAGAGAGATTTAATTGCTACAAAGATATAACGACTATGTTGTTTATACTCTTTTAGTTGCACAGAAAATTAATGAAGATAGCAAACCATTTATATATTCAAAACCAATTTCAAGTATTGATTCATCTAAATGGTTGGTTATAATGAATGAAGAAGTAAAATCTCTCTACAAGATTGACACATGAGTTCATGTGAAGCCACCTTTTAATAAAGAGAATCATTGGGTGCAAATGGGTCATCAAAAAGTAAGAAAGTATACCAAGGGTTGAATATGCAATGTACAAGGCATTTTTAGTTATGAATAGCTTTAGTTAGGTATAAGGTGTTGACTTTAATGATATTTTCTCACCTATTATTAAATATAGTTTGATACATGTCTTGCTTACTTTGGTGGCCATGAATGATTTAGGGTTAAAGCAACACAATGTTAAGACAACTTCCTTACATGGTGAGCTTGATGAGCAAATATATATGAGGCAACCCTAAAGTTTTGAAGTTAAAGGTAAAAAGACCATGTTTGTTTGTTGAAAAAATCCTTATATGAGTTGAAGCTATCTTCAAGATAGTGGTATAAGAGGTTTAGTTCCTTTATGTTGGGTCAAGGTTATTCCTTAAGCATGTATGAAAGTTATATTTACATAAGAAAATTAGATGTTGACTCATTCATTTATTAATTACTTTATGTCAATGACATGCTTATTACTATCAAGAATTTGTTGGAAATTCACACTTTGAAAGTGCTTTTGAATGTTGGATTTGAGATAAAATACTTAAGAGTAACAAAGAAGATTTTTGGCATGGAAATCAAAAGGAATCATGAAAATGGTAAGTTATATCTAACCAAGAAGAATTATGTTGAGAAGGTCTTGGAATGATTTAGCATTAAAAATGTCAAACCTATTAATACTCCCATTGCTCATCATTCTAATTTATTAGTTGCTCCGTCACCAAAGTTAGATAAAGAGAAGAGGTATATGAAAAGAGTTTCATATTCAAGTGTAGTTGGCAACCTTATGTATGTGATGGTTTACACATGGCCAAATATGTCACAAGTAGTTAGAGTGGTTAGTAGGTATATTTCTTCTCCAGGAAAATCACATTGGCAGATTGTAAAATGGATTCTCAAATACTTGTGAAGTACTTCAAATATATGTTTAGAGTTTAGTAAAAATTCAAATACATTAGTTAGTTTTGTAAATTCTAACTATACTGTTGATTTTGATAAAAGAAGATCTCTTATAGGCTATGTATTTTGTGTTAGTGGTTTTATTATTAGTTGGAAAGCTATTTTGAACATGTTATTGCTTTGTTTACTATTGAAGCATAATACATGGCAATGATTGAGACTATTAAAGAAGCCTTATGGTTGAGAGGTTTACATCGCAAACTTAGTTTACATCAAAATGTTGTTACCATCCATTATGACAATCAAATGGAATACACTAGACTAAAGATCAAATATATCATGAGAAAACAATGATTGTTAAGTGAAAAGTTTAAATTCAAAAAATTAATACCAAAAACAATCCTGCATATATGTTTACAAAGCCTCTTCCAGTTGTTAAGTTCAAGTAGTACTTAGACATAATTGACATGGTATGATGATTTGGGAGCTCGTGGAGAAAGAGGAGCATTGTTACTATATCCATATATGAGACTTGAGCCAAGGTGGAGATTTGTTAAGTTAGTGGCTAAAATCCCACATCAAGACATTAAGCAAAGTTAGTCAAACTTTTTTCCTTATAAATAAAGAGTAATGTAGTTTATTTTTTAAATTAGGGAAGTTAAACACTAAAAGCCTTTAATCCATTGTTTGGGCTTTTGTCAATTGAACTATAGAAAAGTTTTTGTATTTTGTATTCTCCACTTTAGTAATATTTGCTTTCACTTTTACCTGTGGACGTAAGTCAAAATGACCAAATCGTGTAAATTTGGTGTTTTTTGTCTTCAATTATTCTTTCACATACTTTATTTTATTTTATATTATTATCTTTAAGGGTTATAACCTACATAGTTTATTTCCTAATAGCAAGTGACCAAGAGACCTTCCAAATTGGTGTCTTAAAATCTTATAGGACCTTAGTAACAAATAGGCCCTTAGTGACATGTTAGTGGCAAATGGATTTTGAACCTAAGACTTTACATAAAAATTGCTTTATCACTAGTCTAAATAATAATTTAAATAAATCTTAATAGATATATATATATATATATATATATATATATATATAACATACTAAGTGATGGGGGTTGAGGGGGCAATTCCACACCCCCTCACCTCTAAATCTGCCTCTGCCAATCAACTTTGCAAGATGCTGGAATGTATTATTGCCAACCCTAAATATCTTAATGGTCTTGTCTAACAACGTACTTGCAATGCACTTGCCATAGAAATCCATATCCACTTTATGGACTTTGTCTTTATGATCACTCTTAATCTTTGGACATTATGCATGGGCCATAGTCTATATGGTTAAATCCACAATTCGATTATTAGTATGTGGTTTTCCTTTTAATTTGATCTATAAACTTGTATTACTATTAATAGATCCCCCTAAAATTCTATTTTATGTCTAATTTACTATTTTATTTTTCATGCAATTAAGTCCATTAATTTTTGTTCTTATTAAATTACAAATGATAAAAATAAATAAATAAATATTATCCATGAAAAAATTCATTAAAGATAATAAAAGGCAATAATTTTCTACATCTTCTACTCAGAGGAATGCAAAACATTTAAAATAAAAATTACAGTTTTTTACTATCACATTTACTATAATTAAACAAAATTAAACTTAGAAAGACTTAATTGTAAATAAATAAATGTTGGCTTTAACCATTAAAATATATGTAAATAAAAGTTTTAGAACTCGATTAATACCCTTAGTAGTTTATTGATCAAATTATAGAATATAATTAATCTCATTAATCAAATTACAAGTTTGGGTTTTTTTTTCTTCAATAATATAGTATGAAGTTATTCCTTTTTTTTTTTTTTAAGTGGGTTATGATGGTTAAATAGTACTAAAGGTAAGTTTGTGTGCATTGTATTAACTTGAACTCTTATAACTAATCAAGACAAGTCATTTATATTAGAATTGAAATATGTTTAAGAAATACTTTCCAATATGTACCTAGAAAAAAAAAGTATTCATAATTAATTACACTTTTGTTGTATAATCAAATTATTTCAACCCTAATCGATAATAGAGAGCACATTTATTTAATAATTAAGTACAAGTTGAATAGTTTGAATTTGAAAGAACAAAAAGAGAAAATTACATAAAAAGGAATTGATGAACTTCGTAAAAGAACTAATAGGGAGGAGGCTAATCAAATGAGACTATAAACAATAATGGTTCATTGATAGACTTAAAAAATTAAGGCTTTTTTTTTTTTTGTCCAAATAGTGGAAAATCAAACTTCACTTTTTGCCAACATTTTAGATTAACACTACTTGACCCTTAGGGAAACATATATAAATATTGCTAACTTGTAATCATATTTTCACAAACCAATCACATTATTATTATTGAACTTAATCTAAATTCATTACAAATTACAAATAAATATTTAAATAGAATTTAGATAATTAAGTCTTATTTATTATAAATTTTGTATTAGATTATAAATAAATGTTATAATTATCTAATATATAAGAACTTAAATGTTTAAATTTATTATATATCTAGTTAGCAAGATTTCATATCTATAATATTTATGTGTGTTTTTTTAAAATTATTATGTGATATGTTTATTGGTTTAATAAAATTATAGTATTTATATTATTATTAAATAGTAGTATTAATGTTATGGTGCCCATAGTGGTATTAAAGCAAGTTCAATGCAAAGCAAGTTACCACCAATTGTCACCATCAAAATTTTTTTTCAAAGTAAGCAAATTCATATCATTAATATGGTAATTATATCATAGTTGGAATTTTGTCAAAAAGAGAAGAAGCAAATAAGTCTTGTCAAATAAAATAATTTAATTTACAAGGGACAATAGTGAAGCATTCAAGAAAAAAAGAATATTTTGGACTTGAAAACAAAAGATCTAAAGCTATAAATAATTTAGTTAATATAAGTAATTTAAATAAAAGACATTGATATGAAAGATGTTGAGTTAGTAAAACATATAAAAATTGTATTAAATACTAAAACTTATAAGGTTTGGTTTATGGAATTTAGAGCTAAAAGAAAACTCAAAGTTATAGACTTATTGAGTTGAGAATTAAAAATTACTCAGTTCACTCTTTTCATGTGAGATGGAAAAAGAGAAGGTGGATTATTCATATAATAGTGCTTTATAGATACCACTTATTATAAAGTGTAGTGGAGAATGAAGTCCTAGACCTTACTATCCAAGGTTATATGTCACAAGTTTCTTAAAGATTCAAAGAAATTATCAAGGAAACTCTTGATAATTCTATTTATTATGTTGGTGATGAATAAATCATTGAAGTTTGAAAATTATGTCAAGGTAAAACAAATGTTGTGAATAACTGCAAGGTTGAATTAGGATTAAAGGTGAATGTTGAAGTTAATCCAAATTCACTACAAATTACAAATTAGTATTTAAATAAAATATAGATAATTGAGTGTTAGTTGTTATGATTTTTATATTAAATTAGAAATAGATGTTATAACTATCTACTATATAAGAACTTAAGTATCTAAGTTTGTTGTATAGCTAATGAATATGAATTTATATTTATAAAATTTGTATGTATACTTTTTCAATTATTATGTAATATATTTATCAATTTTATAAAATTACAATATTCAAATAATTGTCTAGCAATTACATCAATGCTCTATCATGCAAACCAACCACATCACCCCATCATTCCCTTAAAATTTGCATGCAAGGGCACCTAATTCTCTCAAGCCATGCGCTCTAATGGCTATCCTTGTCTTTGTTATGCATCATCTCCAATGATATCATGTAAAGCAACTTGCTTAAAATGTTTGTAAATAATTAATTATTTTGTTATATTGGTTATATTTACTCACTTTTTGTTTTTTTCACTTGTTTTCTTTCACAATTATTATGATCAGACAACCACGGACATGTCCACTTTATGGGTGTTGCGAGCCTCTGCTGCCAAGCCACTACTACAAATGTGTTTGTTTAAGACCGGCTCCACCACTTATAGCCCCATCTCCATAGAAGGTGTTTTTTCACTACAATATCTCTAGTGCTTTTAATACTTCTATATCTATATATGCTTGAAAATAAAATGTGGAAAAAAGGACTTCTTGTAGCAGTTATGATTGGACCAAATATTTAATATAATCAAAGATATAATGATTGATATATATAACATGCTTTTGATGAGACTAAATGCTATAGTTTAATGTGTAATCTATACATATGTCCTACCTAATAATTTAAACTTTTAAGTTGATTAAATTCCTAACATGATATTAGAATTTTTGAAAATTCAAATCATGCTCACTTATTCTTTGTATTTAATTATGAATTTCTCCAAAGAATTTACAATGAAAAAGTAGATATATTTTAAGTGCTCAAATTTGGTTAATTTCATATTTAAGCTACTTCATGGATTTTGACTTGCAATTCAAACAGTCCATGAATTTAAAGCAATTTAAAAATTAATGATTGCTTCTCCAAAAGTGGGTGTGTCTTTAAAGAAAAAAAAAAAAAGGAGTAAAGAAAATGTTGTTCTCACAGTCTTGTATGGGTTATAATTGTTGTCAACTAAGTTTACGTGTGCAAGAAAATAAAGCCACATGGAAGGGCAAAGAGGTAAAACCACACGGAAAGGTAAGGACGTAAAACCGCCACGTAAACCCTATTAAGGTTTCATGGAGTAAAGTATATAATGGTCTTAGAAGACAAAGAACAGGGAGAGTCGGCAATATTGGGTATTCAACAAAACCTAAACAACCGACCAATCAAAGAGAACACAAAACCCTACACGGGAGAACACCACCGGTAAGGACGAAGAGAGTGAACAGTGCTGTCGAGTGAACAGTAACCGCAAAGTGAAGCCGTTGGACGAAGAGAGAGAAAACGTTTGGAAGAGAGGGAAAGGCCGTCATCGGAGATAGGAGAGAAACGGACATAACGGTGAGACGGTCGGCGAGAAGACAGCACAGCACACGGCAACCTTACACCATCGGTAGAAAAGAGAGACGATCGAAATGGCTGGTGAAGGGGGGCAACGGCAGAACGATACGGAAGAGAGAGAGAACCATCGGCAAAAGCAGAACCGTCGAGAGAGAGAAAGAGTTGACAGGAAGGAGAGAAATAGAAACCCGACGGCCAGAACAAAGGAGTCAACGGGAAGGAGAGAAAGAAAACCCAGTTCGGCCAACCAAGGGAGCCGATGGCAGAACAAGGGAAGAGAGAGAAAAGAAGGAGAAAAATCATACACGGCCAAATCGGAGACCGTCGGCAGGAAGAAGAGTGACAGCTAGACAGGGCTGGACGGCAGGACGAAGAAAAGCAGACCATCGGCAGAAAAGGAAGGAAATCTAGCCAAGTGGGTGAACGGAAAAGAGAAATTCGGTGAAGAGAGAGAAATCCGGTGAGAAGAGAGACAAATCCGACGGTAGGAGAGAGAAATTCGGCTGCACAATGAGAGAGAAACGGACAGGCGAGCCGCGAGACAATAAGATTGTGAGACAAGGAGATGGGTGAGACCGTAAGACGGTGAAAGTAGGAATTGTGTGAAACAACGTAGAAAAGAAATTCGGCGAAACACGTAAAGAACTCAATGTATTTCCAGATTTCTTCAAGAGAGTTTAAAGAGCGTTGCGGTGAACTTCTAAGCGGCAGTGGAGCAGCCTTTCAATTCAATAGAGGCAAGACAAGTTAAAAGAAGGGTAGACACAGTAAGTGACACTCTTTGTATTGTACTTGCTTAGTATTTGCAATAGTGAAAGGAGCAGAGAATTAAGACATCCATTGTAACTGAAATTCTCAAGTATAGTAGATGGTTTCGGTAAGGGAGAGTCCCTACCACCATGGATGTACATCACATTGACGAAACCACGTAAATCTCGTGTATCCTTAATTTGCTTTACATTCTATGTTTTGAATTGAGTTATGAATGCAGTTAAAGTATCAGCCAACCCGTAACTTAACGAAGGCCTAAACAAAAACATCCGGATTGTCTATTAGGCAAAGTATCTGAAAGGTGACTTTGGGGACTATTGTGATTAGTAGGTAGCAATAGATCTACCTTAGTCGAATCTGAGAAAGAGTTCGCTTTTAAGAAGAGGTTGAAATTATTCACTCACCTGCAAATTGCGAATTGTGGTGATACTGATTCACCCCCCTCTCAGTATCACAAACTAGTAGATCCTAGGGAGAAGTCGAGAACTTCAATTGGTATCAGAGCACAGGTTCACCAGTTTGAAGCTTAATAGCTTGGTGTACTAGTTTAAAGGAATCTAGAAGTTTGACTTGTTCAGCATACTGAGAAATGGAAGCCAATACCAGCACTAGCACCACTTACAGTAAGAAGGTTCTAATCTTCAACGGAACTATCATATGTAGAGAGTAAGAATGCAAGTGGTATTTACAACCATAGGCATGAATGTGGTGAAATGCATACAGAAGGGTTTTGTGGCTCCGGAAGAAGGTAAAGACCCAACCCCAGAGGAGTTAAGGCAATTTGAGATAAATGGGAAGGCCTCAAATGTCATCATTTCAGCATTGACAGATGCTGAGTATGCTAAAGTTATGAAGTGCAAATCTACCAAGGAGATATGGGACAGATTGCAGAAAGTCTATGAAGGTGATGGCAGAATAAAAGAGGCTAAGCTTCAAGTGTTCAAGGAAAGATATGAATCTCTTAGAATGCAGAAGAATGAGACAGTTCAAGAGTTCTTCACCAGGGTTATTGACGCTGTAAATGACCTGAGAAGTCATGGGAAGAATAAGAAGGACTCATCGATTGTGAAGAAAATTCTGAGAATTTTGCCTAAGAGGTTTGCTTCAAAGGTGGCAGCCATAGAGGAGAGTAGAGATCTTAACTCTATATCTCTGCATGATTTTCAGTGCAATCTCATTGCATATGAGATGAGAATAAAGTCGACTGAGAGCGCCTCAACGTCAAAGGTATCAAAGGAGGCAGCTTTCAAAGCCATGAAACACTTGAAGATAAAAGAAAAAGAAGAATCATCCCGTGAGGATAATGATGATGATGAGGAAGAAAGTGAAGGTGAAGTATTGGCTTACTTCACAAGGAAATTCAAAAAGGGGTCTAAGAAGGGAAAAGGACAGTTGTCCTTGAAATGTTATCGTTGTGGGCAGACTGGACACTTTGCTTCTCAGTGCAAAGTGAAACTTGATGATGAAGATGAGGATGGTGACGATGCACGGAATTCAAGATGGAGAAGATCATCATTTAAATCAAAAAAGTTCAATAAGAAGATTGCCAACCCACATAGGAAGATGAGAGGCTCATTCAAGAGTTATGTGAGTCAGACAAAAGAAGCTGATAAGGAGGAAGATGAAGACTCATCAGATGAGTATGTCTTTATGGCATCAGCACAAAGTGGTAGCTCAACCTCTGAAGAGGAAGAGGAAGTTGATGAAGAATAGCTAGATCTTGAAGCTGAGCTGGAAGCAACTTCAAAGGAGATAGTCAGAAGGGGCAGAACCATAAGAAGGTTGGAGGCCCATATAAAACAAGTTGAAGCAAAGTCTGAGGAAGTTGAAAGTCAAAACGGTGAAATAAGGGCTGAGGATATTGATTTAAAGAGAAGATTTGAGGAATAGATCAAAATATGTGAAGACCTTACAGTAGAGCTTGACTAAAGGGCTTCAAAAATTGAAGAAATGGCGAAAGAGTTGTTGAAACTTCAGCAACAACTCAAAAGCAACAGAGAGAACTTACAGAAGCTTGAAATGATAGGAAAAATAAGTTCTGGAAAAGGAGAGAAGAATGTAGAGAAAGTGCAGCAATCTGAGGCTGCATTGGCTAAAGAAAATGAGAATGTGCCACAGAAGTTGAAAGAGAAGGTTGTGACTCAGAAGAAGATGGCTGAGAATAAAAAAGATCTGAAGAAGCAACCTAGGGTGGCAAACAAGAAGGAAGAAAAGAAAGTTAGGCAGCAAAGGGCTACGGTTGAACAGAAGAAGGAGAAGAAGGTGATTAAAATGGAAGTCACACAAGCAAAGAAGCTAGCTACTTTGCCTACACAGCAAGTGATGAATAGAAGAAGATAAGCTGTGATCAGACCCAAGAAGAGGCAATTTCAAGGTCATTACCTTTATTATGGAGTTTGGGGTCATAAAGCGAGTAACTGTTGGTGGAGATGGCCAGTATATGTCTCCAACTTGAGAAGATACAATGCTGCATACAGGGGGAGACAATACAGAATTCAGAAGAGAACACCTGTCGTGAGTTCTTGCACATACTGTAAAAGGCAAGGACACACTAACAAGGATTGTTGGTGGAAGCCCAAACCAGTGATTTCAAAGAACAAGTTTGCTATATTGGCAGACTTGGAACAGTGTGAAAGGTGTGGGCAGGATGGCCATAATGCCAAGAGATGCATGACACTTCTCCCTAAGCAAGAGAAGGCACTCAATGGCACTGTGAAAACAAGCGGTGCAATCAAAGCTGAGAAAAAGGAGAAAGCTATCTTCCAACCAATTCAAAAGAAGGAATATAAAGCTAAAAGGGAGGTGGCTAATATAGCTGAAATTGCACTCAAAGCTGACTGCAAGGATAAGCAGTGGATCCTTGATAGTGGATGCACTTCGCACATGATGGGAGACAAGAGTAAATTATCAAAGCTAAACAAATCAAGAGAAGGCAGAGTCAAGTTTGGCAATGATGATTCACTCAACATCAATGGTCAGGGTTCAGTAAAGATTGGAAGAGGAAAGCTGAAAGATGTCCTGCACATTGAAGGACTCAGATATAATTTAGTATTTGTCAGTCAGCTATGCAACGAAGACCATAAGGTAATATTCACAAAAACAAGTTGTCAGGTAAAGAGTAAAAAAGGCAATACTGTTGCAGCCGGAAAGAGAAGAGCTGAAAATTTATATGTGATTGATGAGGACAAGACAAGAAGCTGTTTACTCACCAAAGAAGAAGAAAATCAACTCTGGCATAGGAGACTGGGACACTTATCACAAAGAATATGAGGAAGCTGACCACTACTCACGCAATCAGAGATATTCCCGACCTCAAGAGAGAGAGAGAGTATGTTTGCTCAGCATGCTCTAAAGGAAAACATGTCAGAAAGCAGTATAAGACTAAAGAGTTCAGTTTTGAAGTAGTGCTTGACATTGTGCATACTGATTTGTGTGGGCCGATGAGAACAAAAGGGTTGAATGGTGAGAGGTACTTCGTCTTGTTTGTCGATGATTATTCTAGAAGGACCTGCATCATGTACCTCAAACACAAGTCAAAAGTTTTGAAATGCTTCAAGAGATATAGAAGATTGGCTAAAAATGAGAGTGGAAAGAAGATCAAAGTATTGAGGTTAAATCAAGGCACTGAATTCACAAATGAAGCTTTTGAAGATTACCTTGAAAAGCATGGAATTCACCATCAGATGGCAGCAGCAAGAACACCTCAATAGAACGGGGTGGTAGAGAGGAAGAATAGAGCTGTGGTTGAAATGGCAAGAACTATACTGCTGGAATCCAAGCTTCACACAAGATTTTGGACAAAAGCAACATTTACAGCCGTGCACCTACTAAACAGAGTTCTACTAAGGCCCAATACTGATAAGACTCCATATGAGCTATGGAGTGGGAAGAAGACAACAGCCAAGTATCTCAGAGTCTTTGGCAGCCCATGTTTTGTGAAGAACAAGGAGCAAAATTTGGGAAAATTCAACGCTAGGTCTGATGAAGGCATCTTTATGGGATACTCAGCAAAGACAAAAGGTTACAGAGTTTTCCTGCATAAGCTGGGAAAAGTAATCACTACCAGTGATGTGAGAATAGATGAAAACTGGAAAATAATGCAGAATGGAGAAGCTGAGGACAATAAAGAAGATGACTTCAATGTAGATGAAGAATCAGACCAACCTGAAGCAAAGGAACAAGAAGTAAGTTTAGACTCAGAGAAGAGTGAGTCTAAAGATGAAGAAAGAGATCCTCTTGCAACTAAGACGGTGCAAGGAAGAAGGACAAAGAAAACATGGATCAGTGCTCATCAAGGAGATCAAATCATAGGTGACCCATCAACAGGAGTTACAACAACAAGAAGAATGGTGGGAGCTATTGCTCTACTCTCATAAGTCGAATCTAAATTTGTTGAAGAGGCTATTCAAGACCAAGCCTGGGTCAAAGCTATCAATGAGGAGCTAGATCAAATTGAGAAGAATGATATATGGGAGCTGGTTCCAAGACCCACTAATAAGAATGTCATAGGAACAAAGTGGGTGTTTAGAAATAAATATAATGAAGATGGCAAGGTGGTGAGGAACAAGGCTAGGCTGGTTTGCAAAGGTTACACTCAGATAGAAGGGGTAGATGTTGATGAAACTTTTGCACCAGTAGCAAGGTTAGAAACTATCAGAATGTTCTTAACTTTGGCAGCACACAAGAAGTATAAAGTCTATCAGATGGATGTGAAATCCGCCTTTCTGAATGGGCTACTGAAAGAAGAAGTGTATAATGAACAACCCGATGGAGTACAAATCAATGAGGATGAGACACAAGTGTGCAAGCTGAAGAAAGCCTTGTATGGTCTTAAGCAAGCTCCAAGAGCATGGTACAGTAGGCTGGATGCGTACTTGAGAAGGTTGAACTTCAAAAGAGGAATGGTTGATAATAACCTGTATGTGTTTAACTCAAAGAAAGGCCAGCTGATAACCATAGTATATGTAGATGACATCATCTTTGGAGGGGATCACTCTAAATTATGCCAAGATTTTGCACAGAAGATGAGTGAGGAATTTGAGATGTCATTGATTGGAGAAATGACGTACTCTCTTGGATTACAGATAAAGCAGTGTGAAGAAGGTATCTTTATTTCTCAGACGAAATATGCCAAAGAGATGCTGAAAAGGTTTGGCATGGAGGATAGCAGCTCTGTCAGTACCCCTATGACAGTGGGCTATAAGTTAACAAAAGATCAAGAGGGAAAGAGTACAAGTCCTACAGAGTACAGGAAGATGATAGGGAGCCTTCTGTACCTTACAGCATCAAGGCCTGATCTTATGCAAGCTGTGTGCGCTACCAGTAGATTCCAAACTGATCCTAAAGAGTCTCATGTGTTGGCAGTGAAAAGAATCCTAAGGTACCTCAAAGGAACACTGGAAATGGGCTTGTGGTATCCAGCCATGGATTCTATTAAACTACAAGCATACACTGATGCAGACTGGGTAGGAAGTATAGATGATAGAAAATCAACTAGCGGCTACAGCTTCTACTTGGGTTCAAAGTGTGTTGCATGGTTAAGTAGAAAGCAAAACAGTGTTGCTTTGAGCACAGCTGAGGCTGAGTATATGGCTACTTGTGCAGCATGTACACAGGTGATATGGATGCTAAGACAATTGGCAGATTTGGGTATTGAAGTGAAATTACTAGTGAGTATACTTTGTGATAATCAAAGTGTTATTAATCTCAGCAAGAATCCAGTTCAACATTTGAGAAGCAAGCATATTGACATCCGGTATCACTTCATCAAAGATCAAGTGGAACATGGTACAATTCAGTTGGAGTATGTTGGCACTAGAGATCAAATTTCAGATATTCTAACTAAACCTCTATCCACAGAGCTGTTTGAAAAGCACAGATTGAGTCTATCTATGCAAATACCTCCTCAAGCCTGAAGTTCAGGTAAATCCTCCATCTTCACTTTGCGAGTTTTTCAAATTTGTAATTGGTTGGCAAAGGAGGAGAGAAGCAACAGTGCAGGGGGAGCTGTTAAGAAAGGGGGAATGCATATTTAGGAGGAGTTGAAATTGCTGCATAGTGGCTTTTATTATAAGTGTTGCCAACAATTACAAAAGGGGAGATTGTTGTTCCCACAGCCTTGTATGGGTTGTAATTGTTGTCAACTAGGTTTACGTGTGCAAGAAAGTAAAGCCACATGGAAGGGCAAAGAGGTAAAACCACACGGAAGGGCAAGAACGTAAAACCGCCGCGTAAACCCTATTAGGGTTTCATGGAGTAGAATATATAATGGTCTTGGAAGATAAAGAACAGGGAGAGTCGGCAATATTGGGTATTCAGCAAAACCTAAACAACCGACCAATCAAAAAGAACACAAAACCCTACACGGGAGAACACCACCGGCAAGGACGAAGAGAGTGAATAGTGTCGTCGAGTGAACAGTAACCGCATAGGGAAGCCGTTGGACAAAGAGAGAGAAAACGCTTGGAAGAGAGAGAAAGGTCTTCGTTGGAGATAGGAGAGAAACGGACATAACGGCAAGACGGTCGGCGAGGAGACAGCACAACACACGGCAACCCTACACCATCGGTAGAAAAGAGAGACGATTGAAACGGCTGGTGAAGGGGGGCGACGGCAGAACGATACGGAAGAGAGAGAGAACCATCGGCAAAAACAGAACCGTCGAGAGAGAGAAAGAGTTGACGGGAAGGAGAGAAAAAGAAACCCGACGGCCAGAACAGAGGAGTCGATGGGAAGGAGAGAAAGAAAACTCGGTTCGGCCAACCAAGTGAGCCGACGGCAGAACAAGGGAAGAGAGAGAAAAGAAGGAGAAAAATCATACATGGCCAAATCGAAGACCATCGATAGGAAGAAGAGTGACGGCTAGACAGGGTTGGATGGCAGGACGAAGAAAAGCAGACCATCGACAGAAAAGGAAGGAAATCCGGCCAAGTGGGTGAACGGAAAAGAGAAATTCGGTGAAGAGAGAGAAATTCAGCGAAGAGAGAGAAATCCGGCGAGAAGAGAGAGAAATCTGGCGGTAGGAGAGAGAAATTCGGTTGGACGGTGAGAGAGAAATGGACAGGTGAGCCGTGAGACAATAAGATTGTGAGACAAGGAGACGGGTGAGACCGTAAGATGGTGAAAGTAGGAATTGTGTGAAACAACGTAGAAAAGAAATTCGGCGAAGCACGTAAAGAACTCAACGTATTTCCAGATTTCTTGAAGAGAGGTTAAAGAGCGTTGCGATGAACTTCTAAGCGACAGTGGAGCAGCCTTTCAATTCAACAGAGGCAAGACAAGTTAAAAGAAGGGTAGACACAGTAAGTGACACTCTTTGTATTGTACTTGCTTAGTATTTGCAATAGTAAAAGGAGCAAAGAATTAAGACATCCATTGCAACTGGAATTCTCAAGTATAGTGGATGGTCTCGGTAAGGGAGAGTCCCTATCACCGTGGATGTACGTCACATTGACGGAACCACGTAAATCTCGTGTCTCCTTAATTTGCCTTTTATTCTATATTTTGAATTGAGTTGTGAATGCAATTAAAGTATCAGCCAACCCGTAACCTAACGAAAGCCTAAACAAGAACATCCGGATTGTCTATTAGGCAAGGTGTCTAAAAGGTGACTTTGGGGACTATTGTGATTAGTAAGTAGCAATAGATCTATCTTAGTCGAGTCTGAGAAAGAGTTCGCTTTTAAGAAGAGGTTGAAATTGTTCACTCACCTGCAAATTGTGAATTGTGGTGATACTGATTCACCCCCCTCAGTATCACAAACTATTAGATCCTAGGGAGAAGTCGGGAACTTCAGAAAACATCATTGACAACTCAAGCTTGTGAGCCCAAGAGGAAACTTGGTACTAACCAAAATGTCTTCACTAAAAAAAGTGGGTCTTCATAGACTTTTATTGCAATTTGATCATTTAAGGCACTCATTTATGTCACCTTGGCCGGCTAAAATTGATCATTAAACAAAATTTTAATTTGAGAGATGCAGGAAAAAATATACCCAATTACTCTTGCAACACTAAAATTGTTACATAATCTGATATCCTGAAATTTGTATGATGTTAGGCAATGGATGAAATTGACTTTAATTCATATGGGAACAAGAAAATCTAATGTTGAATAAAATCTTATTTGGACTAAAGAAAAAAAAAATCCTAAAAATGAAGTTTTGAGTTCCTTTATCAGCATTTATAAAGCAACTCATTTGGTGATATTTGATGCAAACATAGGATGAGCTTAGCGTGAACATTATGACACTCAAGCCATTAAGGACAAAAAGAAAGAGAAACAAAATATGAAACAATGGAGACATACCAAACCTAAAATCTAACAAGACTATCAACTGAAGATAAATTTATTTAAGTTAATTAAACATTAATCTTTTAGGTTTATTAGTTAGGGTTAGCAATAAGACCATAGAGTTGAAATTCATAGTTTAAGTAACTTTATCATTTGATCACTAGTAACACAGTTAAGTATTAGTTATTGATGAGTCCAGGTATCATAAAATTATTTCATTGTGACACAAAGGTCACAGATTTGAGTTGTAAAATATATATATATATATATATATATATATATATATATATATATATATATTGTGAAAATAGGTTTATCACTTAATAAACTTGTTCAACATATTCATGTCACAATAGTCAAAATAATGGAAAATCAAACTTCTACTCTCCCTACCATAAATTATTATAATTCAACATCTATAAATAAATCTCCTTAAGTAGCCAAATTCTCACATAAATTGATCACATAACTCTCTTAGGCTTATAAGGAATGGCATGCAAGTCCCTGAAGCCATCTGTTTTGTTGATTATACTCATCACCACAATGTTATTTTATCCAATGATACCATGTGAAGTAGGTCAACCAAATAGGCAAGGTAATTGAATAAGTATCAATCACCAAAGAAATGAAATTTATTTTGTTCCTAGTTAAGAAAATTCCAGGTTTATGTTGATATTAATCTTGTAGTTCTCCAATCCACCCTCCTCTCTGCCGGTCCATGACAGCCCATATGTCTAGCCTGCATGTGTTGCACACCTACACCACCAAGGAGCTGCTGCTGGTGCTTCATTTGTTCAGGTTCTGGTCCAGTTACTGAGGCTAGGTCTCCATAAAATTGCCTTGAATGTTGCCACAAGTTATGTGCATTTGAAACACATGTAGGAAATAAAATGTGGCATTTGTGAATAAGGAAAAACTTGTATCTTCCTGTTGTTTTTAGAACTTTGTGTTGTGGACAATGATTATGATAATTATGTAATTAGTATCATAATTAGAATGTGATTAAGTGAATTATTATTTTCTCTTCAATCAAATTTGTTATTTTTACTTATTATTGGTGTTAATAATGTCTAAATATTAATTACTAAGAGCTAGCAATTGAAAACTAACTATAGTGAAACACAATGAGATGAACTCCTCCATATTCAAGAGGCAATACCTTTGATTGAAGCATGATAAGCAATAGACCTGAAGTTCTTGTTCTTTCCTAGACTAAAGCAAAATAAACTTGATTTTTTCTTAATTACTATAGCCAAAGATTGCACTCCTTTTGAATTAAGGAACTAACTTGTTGGTTTGGGACAAGAGATGGCAGTAGCTCAATTAAGGAACTAACATTGAGAGTATTCATTTGTCACTGGCCTTTGAATGCAACTCAATCTGATAATTTTTCAAGTAATCTTGCAACTCCTACCAATATTTGACATTGTCCTCACAATCAAAGGGTGGCACTTCTTTTCTACTCTCTAGCTTCTCAAATATGTATTATTGATGAAGAAATAGTTAACCACAAATTATGAAGAACATGTTTAGTTTAATCAAATAAAGTTAATTACTGCAAGATTGTAATTTTTATCAACAAGAAAATACCTAAATGAGTTTGTTTTTTGATAAAGCACCATATGGCATTACATATAAATCCACAAAGTGAGAACTCCCTAGGAAGCAATCCAAAAAAGCTAAAAGTCTACTTTCTTCAATAGCTCTTTCATCCATAAGTTTTCAATATTTGGTATCAAAGGAACTGATGTTTCCATTATTAGTTCTTATGGAATAAACTCCGAATTTGTAATTTAATTGATTAAAAATGAATAAATAAATAAGAAATAGAAACAGATTTAATTTAAAGATTGATAATAAGAAAAAAAAAAATTGAAGATGCATTACTTGTTGAAGTGAACTAGAGAAGTATGAGTGTGGACCATCACATTTTTTGAAGTTTCTTATTAAAGATGCATTACATGCCATTAGGTTTGCTTGATTGATTCTATTTGTTGCAATCACATGACATGCTACTTTGCACTACTTAATGGCCTAGATGAAAAATGAAAAGGCCAATTGAACACTTTAAACCACATCACCCATTAATTGAGTCTTTTGGACCAAATATCCCAAATCCGAACTCATTTTCTTTATTAATAAATTTATTGTTAAACAGCCAAAATGATCCTAATTTAAATTTAAAAATTAAAGAAAAAAATAAAAATGTAAGTAATTTTAAACTAAATTTTCTTAAAACTTTTGTAGTGTCCCCATCGCCTCATCCTCCTCTCCCACCCCCATCATCATTATCATAATCTTCATATTAGTGGGTGACAAAAAATGGAAAATGAGACAATCATGCTACACCAACTTCACAATTTAACCAAACCATTGACTTGGAAGAAATTTATTCAATTAAACTAACTATTACTTACATATTTTAATACACCAATAAAGTTACTCTATTATAACATATAAATTATGTAATTTAGAGGTTATAGACTTATAAAAATAATTTATTTTTAAAAATAAAAATAAAAATAAAATTAATACATTTGTATCTAATCAAATTTCATTTAACCATTACTTAATAAATACAGTCAAAATATTCATGTAAATTTGTAGGATCCATCTTCCAATGCAACATCTATCAATAAGTTTGGTCAAAATAATGGAATATCAAACTTTTACATTCCACAGCATCAACTTGTAATACAACATCTATAAATAAATCTTCTCATTTAACCAAACTCTCACACACATAAATCATACTTAAACTTGTAAATAGTGGCAAGTAAATCTCTAAAGCCATATGTTCTAGTGATAATCTTTATCATTGCAATGGTATCTTCTCCAATAATACCATGTGAAGTAGGTTAGCCCAATAGGCCAAGTAATTGAATATGTACCCATCACCCAAAAAAAAAAAAAAAGGGTTCTGATTTGTTCCATAATTATGAACATTTTGGGCTTATGATGACATTAATCTTGCAATTCTCTGATCCACCCCACTCTCTCCCAAGGCCACAACAGCCCATATGTGCGACTTGTGTGTGTTGTGGGCCTGCATTACCAAGCAGCTACTGCCCGTGCTTCAATTGTTTGGATAGGCCACATCTCCATAAAATAGTTTTGAATATTGGCTCAATGTTGGGGCTTTTTAAGACATATATATGAACAAGGGATCCAATTATATCTTCTTGTACTTTTTAGCACCTATCTTCCAGACAATGGTAACATAATTATGTAATGTGTATGACAATTATAATGTGATCAATTGAATCTTAATCTTGACTTCAATCAAATCTATTGTTGTTAATTATAACTGATGTTAATAATGTCTAAATATTAACTATCGAGAGCTAGAAATTGGTGTTGGAATGCACCAATTACATGCCTCATTGCTTTATCATGCACAAAGTCTCAGGGCATCTTGAAACTTGCAATAGGATATGAAATCCATTGTAGCTAACTACTCAGAAACAAGGAAGATTCTCTACGTGAACTATTTCTCCATATTTATGGGTTATATTCAGATTGCTTTGTGAACGACATTTTGCTGGGTTTGGTTATAAGCACTGGCAATTGGCAAACATGCCTGTTGTTGTGCACTTGTATGTCACACAAAGCTCTTCCATTAAGCTCAAGTCAATCAAACATAATAGGAGAACTCCTTAATATCCATATATTTTGTTGTGCACACAATAACTATTACGCCTAGTTTAAAAGGCAATACCTTTGATTGAAGCATGATTATCAATAGCACTGAAGCTTTGTTTTTTTTTTTTTTTTCAAAATTAAAACAAACAAACTTGAAATGAAGAGTAAGAATATATACAATAAAAATATGCTTATGCCTTATTTTTATAATAGGAATATTTAAGATGAAAAGTAAATTTTAGATCATTGACTTGGCTCATAGCAAAGTTACCAAATTAATTAGATTTTTTTAGAAATCTCTTATTGAATATTCTATTGTCAAATGCAAATTAAATATATATTTTATTGAGTAAGGATGAAACTTCTAATCTAATTAGTTTAAAATTTTGGATAGATATAACCACTAAAAAAACATAGTTGAATACCCATGAATCTTTTTCAAATCCTCTTAGGGATAATATGTTATATCTCTATTTGTTTTTGTTTATTCACAATGATGTCATTTTATACGATAATAAGGTATTACATCAAAAATTTCACAATATGAAGTTTAAAAAACAATTAAATGTATGCAATTTTTTTTCCTTTTTTTTTTTTTTTTGGCATGTAACCTTTATACCATAACAAACCCCTCTTACCATTACACTATAACTCACCTTAATTTTGTGTAAGGTTGATATCATTTTGATATGGTAGTATTGACAAATATTGGAAAAGATCGATTTTTGTTACCATGTGAAGCAGCTCACCCACCTCGTCAAGACAATTTTTTCCCTATTTTATTTCATCACTTCGAATAGTGCATTTTGTTGGAAATTGAGAAATTTTTTGTTTTAACTATGATCTATAGCTCCTAAATGTAAATTTGAGACTGTTTGACAAAGCAAACTTGACTATGTTACCAAGTTCATATGTCACGAGTCATACAATTTCATTTTTAATTTATATATATTATATTTCATAATTTTTGATGTATATCTCATTATTTTTTAAATTTTAGTAAGATTTTTCTTATATTAACAGTGACAAATATTTTAGTATATTTAAAAATAATTTTCATTCTAAAATAAGTCAGATGGTTATAAAAAAAAATGAATTCTAATTTTAGAGTAAAATAAATATATTTCTAAATTAATTATTCTATTTTTTATTTTGTTTAATTTTCCTTTTTATTCAAATTCTAACTCTAAACTATGAACTAAATAATTATAAAAAGTTAAATTATGAAATATATAGAAATCATGATAATAAGAATTATGCTAATTATTATAAGATATTTAAAACTCAACTTTGCTATTTTGTGATAGCCCTAGACTACCACCATTTGGATGACCAATCATATGTCCTCGTTGCCGGTGTTGCAGACCTATAGTACCCGCCCGTTGCTGTAAGTGTTTTTGTTTAAGACTAGTTCCATTTCCGCCAATAGCTCCATCTCCATAGATTGCTTCCAA
This sequence comes from Rhizophora apiculata, assembly GCA_037832385.1. NCBI lineage: Eukaryota > Viridiplantae > Streptophyta > Magnoliopsida > Malpighiales > Rhizophoraceae > Rhizophora > Rhizophora apiculata. Next base: position 3,260,895 of record CM075429.1, on the reverse strand, counting down.
AACTAGATTAAATGACCTCTAAATTACAATAGAATAACTTTAGTAATACACTAATGCTTACACTCCTTATAGCATATTCTATACCATTACTAGCAAAAAAAAAAAAAAGAAATGGTAAAAATATAAGGAGGGCTTTTATCTTGTAGTCATTCTCGTGACACTTGTTATTACAATAAATCTATATAATTGGTATAATTAGAGATTGTCATTCGATTGTATTAAACACACAAGGAAAATATATTGCTAATATGTGCTAAAAAGGTATCTATGGATATTGAAAAACCTTGGAAATGTCTATAATAATTTTAAATCCAAGTTCAACTTAATTTCATTTTAAAATATTTTATGAGTAATATTTCACACTAAAAAATGTCTGTCATAATCAATTATATTAATCTAAAAATTAATGGATTTTTTATCATGATTATTAGTCCATTTGTATATTTAAAAGCATATATAATTATGAGAATGACTAGTTCTTATTATCTTGATAAAGTGAAGTGAATCATTTTAATAATAAAAAAAAAACTAATTTTTTATATAATGAGTAAATATACTTTCTAAAGTTTTTTTTTATTCAATTAAATTAAAAGTGAACAATTTAACTTTAAATGAAAAATAAAATTTAAAATATCTTAGATTTCACACTTAAATTTTACACTTAATAACCTTTAAACTATATATAATAGTCATTGAGTTCATAAGATGCCTTACATGCTCATTTTTTTGTGGGGTAATGGGTTTGTGTAATTTGTAGGGCAATGAATGAAGTTGAGTAGATCTACTTATGGGCTTGGAGTCCACTCACCCAACACAACCTATTTCTATTACTCAAGTCATGCAGACAAGTCCAAATGATTTTTATCTATATATAAATACATGAATTTGGTATCATAAAACTGTGCATTGCAAATACCCAAATCCTACATTATCACGACGTTTGGGTGTTGATTACCTTAAATTACAAATATGATTTTTTTTTTTAATATTTGCATAATTTTGCTAAAATGATAGACTCTAACTTATTTGTTCAAATATAAATAAAATTATTACTTAAAGTTTCTTTTTCCTTTTTTTTTTTTCAAATTGTAATTTTTTATCATTATTTTAGTATAAATTAAAAAAATATTTATAATATCAAAATCATAAAAAATTAAAGTTAGAATCAAAAAAATTTTTATTACTTTTATCATTTTGATATAAAGTTGAAATTTTACTTATTTATTTTAATATAAATAAAATTATCTTTTACCTTTCATTTATTTTAAATTGTAATTTTTATATTATTTTTATTATTTTACTCTAAAAATAAAAATCTTAATTATTGACTTTAATATAAATAAAATTATCTCTTATCTTTCCTTTATCTCAAATTAAAATTTTTTATTATTTTTATCATTTTGAAAATAAATAAAATTTCAAAAATAAAATAATAAATATAAAATATTCATATATAATGGAAGTAAGTAATCTAATAAAAATTTTAATTATAAAATCAATAATTTTAGTATTGTGATTAGGAAAATTAAAATTTTTAAAATTTAATTTGAATGTAATATTAAATAATTTATATTTTGTTATTTATAGGATTGAAAATTAAAAAATAAAAAATACACTAATTTGAATAATATTTTATATTTTATATTTTTGAAAATAATTAATTTTTAAATTATTAATATTTTATTTATAATTTTAATTATATTATATTTTAATTTTTATTTAATTTTATTTAAATAAAAAATATTTAAAGTTATTAATTAATAATAATAAATGAGAATTAAAAAGTAATTAAATAAAAAATATAAATATAATAAAAAATTACAAAAAAAAAAAAATTTTACATCCTTAATACTTAGAACCTAAATTTATGAGAAGGAAAAATAAAATTCGCCGGCTACCGCTAAGCCTCCTTTGACTCTTTTCTTTCATTTGGCTGAAGACAAATGTCTTATACACATGTATAAACAAACATCTTTTTTTCAATATAATATTTACATTTTTTAAAAATATATTAATTTTTTAATATTATTATTTGTACATATTTACATATTTATTTATAAGTTGCCATTGGTCATTCGCTTCGCTTGAACAGCTGCCAGTAAAACGAGTGGATTTTGGATCTCAAAGCTTCCCACAATTATCTACTAAAAACAAAACACGCCCAAAAAAAAATAAAAAACAAAACAAAACAAGCAAAGGCACTGAAAGTGTACAGAAATGGCCAAAAGGTCAGCGCCAGCAGCACCATTATCGTCAATCTCATAATTTCTTTCAATCCAATGGCGTCTATTCCACTGATCATTCTCTCTCTCTGTCTCCTCTCTCCCTAAACTCACTTCAAAACTCACCTTATTTGGCTCCAAATTCATTTCAACAACCCAGAAGCACACGACTTTCTGTAATGGCCGCAGCAGCCCCCAATGCCACAACTACTCCAACGGCTGCCACGGTTGTTCCGACGGTGATTGTTGGCGGCGGACGAGTGGGCAGGGCGTTGCAAGAAATGGGTAGTGGCCAGGATTTTTGTTGGTGAAGAAAGGAGACTTCGGGCCACTTGATTTTGAAGGGCCTATTTTGGTTTGTGCCAGGAATGATGATCTTGAAGCTGTTCTTGAATCCACTCCCAAGTTCAGATGGAAGGGTACGTATTCCCAATTATTTTAGATTTGTTTTGAGCAATTAATGTGAAAGATATGAACTTTACTGATAATTGAATCATCATTCGTTACCGATAAACATGAAAAATTGAACTAGAGCAGATGAACTGGGTTCCAAAACTTTGTCATTTGGTTCAAGAAATGGGGGAGGAAGAAAGGGCACAACATTTGCGCTCTGCGGAGCTTCTGTCCCTCTCGTCAATGGTAATTCATCATTGTGGTTTCGGTTCCAGTTATGGCTGTTTGCGCAAATTCTCCCCTTTTTTTGTTCTTATTTCTCCTGCTTAATTGTATAATTGTTTGTCTCTTTCCGTGCTTTGCTAAGTAGTTTTCATGCAGGTCTGGTTCATGGGCGAATTCTCTCACATGTCAGCTGAATTCGATGAAGTAAGTTAAGCAGAAAGAATTTTAGTTAACATTCATAGCATTTCAGCATTTGTTGTACTTTTTTGGATCATTTTCTTGGCTTGATGATTTATCAGTTTGACAATGTTTTCTGACACATTGACCATCTGTCCTCTGCACTTATTCTCTGGCTAGAAGATAGACAGTCTTCTTCATTGTAGAACTGCATCTAATGAAGCAGTAAGCAGAAAAAGAATTTCTGTGCTAACCATTTATTCCCAGCATGAGAGTTTCCTAGCATGCATTAGCCATTGTCATATTTGTGTCATCTCTGTGCATCCTTGCTGACTCTGCATCTAGTGCATTGGTTGCCTCATCAAGCAAAAGAATTTTGGGATTCTTTAGTATTGCTCTTGCAATGGCTCTTCTCTGCTTCTGTCCACCAGACAATTGCACTCCCTATTCGCCTACAGAGGTGTCATAGCCTTGTGGTAAGGAGCTCATAAAATTGTGAGCATTTGATGCTTCTGCAGCTGCAGCTATCTTGTCCTCGTTAACATCTCCCTCCTTCCTGTAGTCTATATTCATCCTGATGGTTTCATTGAATAGTATTGGTTCTTGACTAACCAATCCCATCTGCTGTCTCAGCCAGCTTAGCTTCAACTTCCAGATTTTGACATTATCCAAATATATATGACCAGAATCAGGATCATAAAATCTCTCAATGAGACCTATCACTGTAAACTTGCCACTGCCACTGTCTCTGACTAAAGCAACAGTCTGCATATAAAATTTCGAGCCAAGTAAATGAATTGTAAGAAACAGTATGATTGCAGCCAGATCAATCCATATTTTTCAACTTGCTTGAACTCATATTTCTTAGCACTGTAGAATGGAGTACTAAGACTTGGACAACAAAAAATACCTTTCCAGAGGGAATATCAACACATAAGTCACTGAAAATTTGAACATCTTGTCTCATAGGGTACTTGAAGCTGACATGTTCAAACTTCATGTAACCATTTACATGTGAAAGTGTTGAGTCCTTCTCCACTGTTGGAGTCAATTTTGACCTTCCTATCAAGGATTGCAAATATTGAAGCTGCTGAATCTTGGGCTTTGGTTCTTTCTGGAGCCATGCCAGTGGATTGTGAGACTCCAAGGGCTGCAATTGTTAGTGCAAAGAAAACCTGCAAGTATTGTGCATCAGAAATGGACCAGAAACAATTCTCAAAATGAAGGATAGAACAATATTCAACTCATACCATGAAAACTTCTCCAAAGTGTGCTTTCCCATGTTGCACCACTTGAGATCCAATGTAGAAAATAAATGCATTTGTGCAGTAAAGAATGAAGAAGGAGAAGCGAAAACCTGCACCACACCGAAGTCCATGCTGAACACCTTGCTTCACAGGATCCTGACATTTCTTTTCGTATAGATCCATCACCTTCTTCTCAGCACAAAATGAGGCCACAGTTCTGATATTGCCAAATGCATCATTTGCCACTTGCTGGCTTCTTCATACATCAGCTGCAACACATATACCACTGTCAGTGTTTGAAGTATCCAATCAATAACCAAGAGATAAGAGAACATTGAGTAACACTAACCTTTGCATCAGCACTGAAACCCTTCATAAACTTGGACTGAATATACCCTTGGATGAGTAACAAAGGTGACACAGCAATCCTTATGAATGCCAAAATCCAGTTGGATGCAAATGATATATGATAAGTGCTGCTATAACTTTGGTGATGTTCTGGACAAGTAAGCCCAAGGTGTCACCAACAAGAGTCCTTACCGTAGATGCATCAACTGACAACCTTGAACCAACTGCACCACCGGCAAGTGCAAAATTTTCACAGTTAATAATTCTTGCTATAGCAAAAATTGAGAGTACCTTTATCATTTTTTCTCTTACAAACCTCAAATTTGGCATAACTACAGTTGTCTGGTTGTGCATAACCTTAACCAATGCATCTTGGACAATGTGTTCTGATTTGGCATCAAGCACACTTGTTACTTCATTGAGAAGGAGAACTGGATACCATGCTCACCAACCATTGTGTTGAGCCCCTAAAACATAGATGCAATCGTCCTAATTAGAGATGCAAAGCTTAGCAATAGAATAAAAAGGAATTGGTTAGAGAATTGTGAAGTGATATGCATGAAAAACAAAGCAGAACACTCAATGAAGTTGCAGAACACTTGCCAAAGGGTAGAGAACTCAGCATTTGGCCTTCTGGAAAAAGCATTACATGCCATTTGTTTGTAAAGAGACAGTAGATTTACCTGAGGAAGAGTGTCTATAAATTTGGCAGCATTGGCAAGTTCGGTTGCTTTTCTAATCTCCTGGTAAGTCGCATTCTCTTTCTCATATGCTATGTTCTCCTTTATGCTAGTGGCAAATGGGATAGGTTCCTGGCTAACTAGCCCACTCTTCTCCCTAATCCAATTGAGCTTCAATGTCTTTAGGTCAAGACCATCTATGAGTACTTGACCAGAATCAGGATCATAAAATCTTTCAATGAGGCTTATAACAGTTGACTTCCCGCTTCTACCTTGCCCAACTAAAGCTGCAGTTGTACCACTAGGAACTTTCAGTGAAAATCCAGAGAAGATCTGAACATCAGGCCTGGCAGGGTATTTGAAATGTACATCTCTAAGTTCAATTTCACCGTGCTTCTCTTCCAGTATCATTCCATTTGTGTCATAGGCATCAATCCTTGGTTTTTGCTTGATTGTCTCAAACATCTTGTACACCACAGCTTGCCCAGCTGCAAATGCATTCAGGAATTGAGATGCCTGACCCAACGATCTAGTTCAACTAGCAAAACAATTAAGTATCTGCTTTCTAAATAAGCACTTGCTTTCCAAAAATAAGCACTTCATTCTTGAAGTCTTGGATAATAAAACATTATTTGCAAATTTGACCATCATAAGTACTTACATTCCACCAGTCAGGAGGTTAAACATAACAACTATGACCCTTCCACCATCATAGCCTTTCTCTATGATCAATTTAGATCCGTACCATATACTGAGACCATAGCTGGCATAGATAACCCAAACCATTACACCAAACCCCAAGCCCTAGGCAAGCCCTTGTTGAACAGATGCTTTATATGCAATTTTTAGCTTATTGTTATATTTTTCAATGGCATGCTTCTCTCCTGTGAAAGTTGCAACCTGCATAAGTACAAAATGTATTCATCAAGATACATATATGAGCAAGCAAGTTGTATGTTGATCTGCTGATCCTTTGGCCTACTGTTCTGATGCCTCCTACTGTTTGTTCTAAAACATTTCCAGCTTCTATGTAAGCAATTTTTCCGCAGATGGAAATTTCTGAAACTGAAAAATTCATAGTTCCACCCACAACCACAAGTAGAGGAGTGCAGGAAAGCAAGACTACAGCCAGATGCCGTCCTTTTATAAAAGCAACCAAAAAGATACCTATGAATGTTGATGGTAGCTGTATAAACTGCCCAACCTCTGATGAAAGCATTGATTAAGATGCATGTAGCATGTTGACAACTTGCTAGCAATGAAAATGAAGGTAGAATAACAAGACACTATACAATTCTTTGGAAGCATGACATGACATATCTTTTTGCCCTTGGCATCCTGTATGAAAGCAGTATCACCAGACATTCTTCCAATGACTTAACTGGTTGTTTTCATATCAAAGAAGCCAATGTCTTGTCTTAAAATTGTTCTCAAGTACAGGCCTTCCAATGCAAGCAGCCTGCCTCTCTCCCATTACCATCCAACATGAAACCTCTGCAATCACTGATACGGTAACAACAAACTTAGTGTGCAACAAACGATTTTTCAGAAAGGGTCAGTGATCTGTAATACCCAAAATTACACCCTGAGCAACAGGACAAGCGAGGAGAAAACAAAGATTCTAGCATTCAAGGTAAGCTTCTCAGAATCAGCTCCCAATACATAAAAATCTTGAGTCAGAAGCATAATTCCAATGGCCTGTATTGTCCTAGAAATCTTACTTGCTTGATCTAAAATTTCACACTCGCTGGTAAACCAGCAATCCTGCTTGGATTTGTCTTCTGTTCACATTCCAACAGAACTTACACGAGTGCACACACGCATGTATGGAATACTAAGCAGGATACTATAACAAAAGATAGTGAATTCAATTTTAAATACCGACTTTAGCCTAACAAAGGTGCCATATGGCAGAGAAGAAGAATTAATCTGACCTAGAAAAGCAAGGATGAACACAAAAGCAGCCAAGTACACCAGCTGTAGTACTACCTGAAAATCACACCAGAAAGAGCACTCTGAGTTATTAGAACAGGAAACTAATTGGCCGGATTGATCAAAATTTTCACCAAAGAAACGGAGTAATTCTGGTGCAATAAATATTTGGTGACATAGTGAGATTTAAGAGCATTTTTAAAGTGGCTAGACCATTAACATGTTGCACGCATGGAAACGAAGCTGTAGACCCAAAATCTGACTTAATGAACCAATGTTAAGATCTTCAAACAAATGAATGCTGCAGCCACTGTCTGATGCACATAAGTACAAGGAGCATGGCACCATTAGTCTTATTTGCAATTAGATTGATTGATTATAAGTCTAGCCTCAAAGACCCCAATCTTGCAGTACCAATAAAACAATATCAAACATACAGTTGGTAATTTGTTGCATATTCACAATTTTATGGCAAACTTTATACTTGGAGAGTAGCATCCAACTTGTACACTAATACTGTCGGGGACAGCATGACGGATTCGCTATGAGTTTGGCTTGTGGGACCTAGTGCCTACTAGAAAAAAAAAAAAAAACAAGGAATTTGCAATGAAAAAAGCAGGATGGTACAATCCATTAAACCCAAAATGCTTATTTCCAATTATAAAAGGAGTTAAAACATGAAGAGGCAATCAATCAAGATTTTCCATGAACTCACCTTGCTGACTTCATGAACAATGTGTGTTCCTGCTATGAAACTAAACGAATTAATAAGTTGGGCCAAAGATGAAAGTCATGATAGGCTGACTCACGCCATTGCCGATGGGAGACAGAAACCCAATAATCATCAAAACTACGTCGAGCTGGTCAGCGAAAGTGAAGAGCTGGTAAAATGGCACTTTCTGCACATCCCCTTTTCCAGCCTTTTCGCCGTTAACATCCCCATGGCTTGAACAATAATTTTATAAGCCCTTTCCCAAACCGGTGGCAGGACAACTCAATCAAGGTTTGCTGGATAAGGAGTCCACAACAAAAGTAACCCAAAGCACAAGAGAAAATATAAACATCCAGCAACAATTAGCAGCAGAAGATAAATCCCACAATCTACGAATGGATAGTTAATACGCACACCTACTCAATCTCCCAACTTACACTAAAATGTTAAGCCATTACTTGTTAGCTAACTTTTGGGTACTAAAAAGAAAGGGTACCTGCTTTACACATTCAAGTTTTGTGGTTTCATAAATGGCAAACTGAGTTTCACGTACAACCAGGAAGTGTATCTGGGCCTGATGAAATTGGACACGTGTCTCTGACTGTTTTGCCGATTGCCTCCCAGCTAGAACCTGCAAGAACCTTGTCTTCTGCTTGTCCCACCCATCAGAATTCCATACGCAAATCTGAAGAGAAGATAAACTCATAAGAAATTTTGGAATTTAAAAATGCATACTTCTTTTTAATCACAAGATAATTCCCTCTTTGGACTAACTGATGTTTCGCTCCATTGATTTTTCCACTGGTTTTGATGAGTGAAAAGTCACATGAGCCTCTGTTGTGCCTTTGATTGGCGGTTTCTTTCTTTGTTCTTTATTGCTTACAAACATGCAGGGCCTAATGAGAAGATTGTGTTCATTTTCTGCATGCAAAATGCTTTTAGCTTCGCTCTTACTTCTCTCAAGGCCTGCAAAAGATTAATGTCAGAAGATGCACTGGCAAAATTTACATAAGATTGACATTTCTTCATGGAGTGGGAAAAAATAACAGAGTAGAGAAAGAAACATGCTCAAATTTGATTACCGCTGTGATGGCAATGTCTGAAGTAAAAAAAAAAAAAGGAAATTTATAACTGCTGATATTTCCTGCTCAAAGGAAAGACTAAATAACCAGAACTACTTTTCAAGAAATGCCAATTTACAATCTCTTGCCTGCGGTTCTAACGTGCATCCAGTGGGGATTGCCACTCATCCACACAAAGCAAATCAATTTGCATTGGGGCTATTGGATGGTGGGTCCATGTATTTGAGCCGCTTGAATCTGAAGGAAAATGGGGTTTGCCTCCACCTGATGAGAATGGGTCAGCAAGCAGCATGCCAACTACTCCTTCAGTAGGACCTTCAGGTTCAGATCAAGCCCAGAGATGATCCTAAGCCAGAGCACAAGTTCTTTTATATTCTTGGCTTAGGTATGTATGTCATTTGAATAGCTTCTGCTGGCTTTTTATTTTTTGCCTTTTTTTTTTCTGTGGTTGTTGTTAAGTTTGACCAGCCCTTATGTCTGTATGCCCCTTCTCATCATTCTTAAGCTTGGAAATGCTACAGCATAACCATTCATTCCAGCCAACTAACTAAACTCTGTTAAAGGACTTTGTAATTTTCCCTATATCCGATTTTGAATTTCTGTATATCCTTTATTGCATTTCTCAGTCCATGGTTAATAGTTTTAACCATGCTAATCCAATATACTTCTTGGCTAGGTTACCAATTGTCACATTTCCTTTTATGATATGTGCCTTTCTCTCTTATTTTGTAAGGAGTATCTGACTAGCAGTTGTAGATTTTAGAACATGGATTTAGTATAATTTTTATTCCTTTGTTCCTTTCTCATTTGAATTTCGATTTATGTTCTGCATGCAGCTATGTAATTTACTCGAGGAACAACTTGCAGAAGATGTAGAACCTTGCGTGTTCCATGGGATACCATGCAAGGTAAATGATATAGGACTGCTAATAGTGAATGCCTTTTGCCCTCTGGAAATTTCTTAAAGGAAGGTTTTTATGTATTTTGTGCTACGATTAATTTCTTCCTTTTCAATTGGTGAATGGTATGAAATGGTTCTCAGCCCTTGGCTTTCTTCAAATGTTAAAGGATTGCATTCTAACATGTGCATGAGCTGTCATTTTACTGTCGAATGCATGTTGCCTTGCAACTAAGGACCCAAACACCTTTTTTAACTTGATGTCAATACCTTAATCTCTCTCAGCATGTCATGCACATGTTTTTGTTATATCTTACTTGTTTAAGTGCCTACGCCAATCTTTATACCCACACAACGTATGTTGGAAACCAATCCTTATATCACGCAATGTTTGTTGCAAACTAGATACATCCAAAATCTTAAAGACATTGGATGCATAACTTGTTATCATGCACATATTCTTGTCATTTAAATGCTTACTTGTTTAAGTGCTTACACTCAATCCTTATACTCAGGCAACATTTGTTCGAAAGCAATCCTTGTAGTCATACAACATGCAACTTATGTTGGAAATTGAAAAAATTCAAAATTTTAAACATTGGGTGTATTGGTCCTCTTGTATGTTATTACCATTTTTTGTTGAAATCCCAACTTAAAACTTAAACTCTAAATTTTAAAAGATTTTAAATAAGTAATAAATTTGTAAATTTAAAATTATATTTTAATTTAAAATTTTTAAAATATTAAATTTATAAAATTTTTTATACTATTTATTTATCTATTTTATTTCTAATATAAAATTTTTTAATTATATAATTTATATTTAAATTTTTAATAATATTAGTTTAAATTTTAATTTTAAATTTTATTAAAAATTTTTATAAAATAACGAAATATATTAATTAAAAATATATGTAAAAATTTATTTGTTTTATATTTAAGATAAGTAAATTTATATTTTTTTATTAACTATTAAAAATTATTTTTAAATATATTATTATTAAGTTTTGAAAATGTTATAAAATAAATAAATTTTTTAATAATTATAAATAGACTAAAACTTTTAATTACTAGTTTGAATTATTAGTCCTAATTTTGAAAAGAAAAGAATTGATAGTTCTCAATTTCATGATTAGTTTTTTTAAAAAAACACAAAATTCAATAGGATTGGTCTCAGGAATGGCTTTACCAGACCTAGGGAACTATTTCCTCTTTGACCTTAGTTCGAATTTTAACCTAAACAGGGGTCACCCTCACAAAATCGCTAACAACCTTCTGTAATATTAATAGGTGATCTATTTTTGGCTTCTAGCAAAGAACATGTAGACAAGGATCTCACATTTGCAGGCAAAAGCCTTGATCTCTTTACATCATCTTATATGCTTGAGATTCAGTTATCTTTTATCAACCTGAGCTTTATGTCTCTCACTACAATATTTTCTGCATGAATTCTCCCCAAGATTTTATTATCGTCCATGCTTTGGAAATAAGTGGATCATAGTTTAATATTAAATGATAAAAATAATCTCACTAATCTCATTTTTGTCTAACAAAAAAAAAAATAATGTCAACCTATCAAGTGAAAGTTAGTTAATAGAAAAATGTAAAGAAATTTTTATCTCTTATAAAATTATAAATTATAAATATTTATTATAATTTTAATATTAAAATAATATATTTATTTTAATATTATAATAATTTTAATTATTAATTATTTAATAATTATTAAAAATAAATAATAATAATTAATAATAAATTACAGTTATTTAAGCAATTCAACGTGAGCCCAAATAAATAAAGAAATAAATATAAAAATAATATTTTATTATTAAAAATAAATAATAATATAATATAATAAATACAATAAAAAAATATAGAGATATTTAAAATGTGTAATCTTGTCCGCCCTGCGTGGGACCCATCATTGCAAAGAGACCACCATCGCATTTGTTCTACTTAGACGTAACCGTCCATCATACTTTCACGTGTCAGTCATCTGCTGGCTTTGAACTCCTGCTCTGTCAGTCACCTCGCCGTTTCAGCTCCGTTATGGTACGACTGGTACACTTGTTCTCTTCCGCTCGTCTTTCTGTGTCTCTAGCTGAGATTATTGTAAGCGAAAAGGCTGTGCATTTTTCAGTCATCGATCATTACAAGGTATGGTGATCATGAGAATCGATCGTTTTGTGTGCGCGTCTGTGTGCGTGTGTGCCTTTTTTTTGGAGCGTGTTTCTTTCCCTGGAAAATGATTTCCGGAAAAAAGAAAAAGGAAAGAAAGAAATTCACCGAATTTTCATCTTTCACGCTCTTAAGCTTTGTAAAGTAGCTTTTGATTAGAAGAAAATGGAGTTTCTCTTTTGAAGTGAATAATATTTTTTTTTTGTTTTTTCTGTTAATTTGTGGAGGAAAAACAATCGATCATTTTGGGGTAATATGGGATCGCGTTTAGTGCTGATGATGTTTTGGAGAGGATGGGGTGATTATTTGATTCTATGCATTTACAATTTGAGCTAATTTCACTTCAAGTGAAAATGACTCCTTTCCAATCAACATGCATTATGGCATCAACAAGTGGTTTTACTGTGCATATTCTGGAAAGAGGGGGAAAAAAGAATGCGGTTTGAGTGCTTTGGATGTAAATTTGGGTCAACATGTGTTCTTAAGAATCCTTTGCTGAAAGGAGATAATTTTGATAAATCTTGTTCAAAGGTGAGCTTGATATGCCAAACCATGTGCTATCCATAAGCACAGAGTGGGTTGCACATTCTTATGAACTTAGGACTTGTCCTTTTGCTGCATAATTTACTGAACATAATTCTTAGGTGCTTTCAGTTGTTGGTGATTTTGGACACACAATTATTTATTATGTTCAAGCTAGAGAACAAATCACAATTGTCTCATCTGAAAATTCTTCCCAAAGACGTTTTCTTCATAATGATGTTTGTTGGACGCTAATTCTGCTACACCGTTTTTATTTTTACAGGGTGCACTATGGTGCATATTTTCATTCTTGGGGACTCTGTGGATTAGGGTCTTTCTCTGCTGCAATTTTTATGACATTTGATTGATTGCAAATATATCCTTGATGGTGGGAGCTTGTTCTAAGAAGCGACATCAATCAGATTATGAAGATAACTTACCTGGAGTTCTTTCTGGAAGGTATAGCAAATGCAGAAGCTCAAAGTGGTTGGGAAACTTATACTCTAGATCTCTCAATGATTTACGGTAGGAAATTGGTAAATGTCCATCCCTTGTGGAATTATGTGTTAAACAAATATGTGATGTATACTTTTTTCAGCATTATGCCTGGGTGAGGGGCTGCCAATTGATTTGTCTGGACTGACTTTTCTTTTATGTGTTTTCCTTGAACAAGACATAGATAAGTATAAAACATTTTCAATGCTTTCAAGGGATGTAAGTCAGCAGATCTTCAATAAATTGGTGTATTCTCAACAACTGAATCAGTACTAATGCTTTCTTGTCCCTTTCTTCCCTCATTTAATAATTTACTTGCAATAGCTGTCAATATACAGAAGCATTAGCATCCTGTTTCCCTAAAGTAAAAGAGGGGGAAGAGGAGTGACCAAAGGATGGGGAGTCATGCAATGTTTCAAACCTACAGTCATTGAGGTACACGATATTTCCACTTTTGCTATCGAATTTCCCTCATCTAGTTGCACAATCTCTTTGCTTTAGAGTAACTGTTCATCAAAATTCAGTTTCCCATTGTCTTCACCCCCCTCACACAAAAGAGAGGATGAAGTTGAACGGCTTAGGTTTGCATGGTGATTCATTATTGTTTACACAAGCAGTACCTTTCCATTCTGATGGTCTAAGTATGCACTTTCATATTAGATTGCATGGACTTCCATACCAGCTCTTTTAAAATTGTTTGTTGATGTAATTATATCTATCCCACAGAGCAAAATAACTAGAAAAAATTAGTGGAAGAAAATATTGCTCAATGGACCTATAAATCAACTGACAGTTTGGAAAATAAAGAGAGAGAAATTGCTTATCATTCAATGACATATATATTTTTTTGACCCCCTTATCAGCCCTTTCTAGTTCCAGGATGAAAGTATGCCATGCCAAAAGGTTAAGGGCATTAAATGACAATATATATGGGATCTAAAGTAGGACATTGATGTTTTATGTTTTCCCCTTATCTTATTTTATAGTGTGACAAAAGTCCTGATAAGTCTCCAACCCTCATAGTCATAGGTTGAATTTCTGGCTCTTTCTTCTTTCAACCAAACTCTGTGGGTATTTGCCGTTCTGTCCAAGCTGTCTGGTGTTTTCCACAATTTTTAATATCCTTGAAGGTCTTCTCACAGTTATTCTTTTATTTTTAATCATTTTGTTGGTAGATTGCTGCTGTCTGCATTTTATGATCAGATTTTGTAGACATGTCAAAGTTAACAAGTTTGAGTTTTAGAAGAAACAATGCAATTACAGCCCAGGGAATGAGTTCCTTTACTGGCTTATTCAAATTGGCCAAGTTGTATTGGTGATGGGCTTGTACGCCTCAAGGGTATTATTTGCAGTTTCTTGGGTTCTGGGAAGGCATAAAACTTTCTTGTTTTATATATATATATATATATATTGTTCATATTTGAACCCAGAGAGCACACCCAATTATGTAAGGTCGAGAAGTATTGGGTGATTTTCTCCATGAATTCTTTCCTAGAAATGATATACAACTTCTTTAAAATTTTAGACTATATGCAAGTTAGCCTACTAAGAGTGGCTTGTAAGAGTTAAATTTATACTTTAATAATGAGGCCTTCTCAATTTCTTTTCTTTCTTTGACAAAAGTTGTTTAGAGTGCTGTAAGCTGTCTGAGCATACCTTACTAATGAGTAATTGCTGTTGCAGCATTTCTTCTCTGTTGTGAATTGATATGGATTTTCTTGCTTGTGATGGGAGCAGTTGTGTACTTCTAAATTAGGTTTGATTTGGCCTGTTGATCGGTTGTTTGATATGCTTCCCTGTTGTGATGGACAGACAACATTGCTCAACCATATATTGACTACAGTCCATGGGAAGCACATAGCAGTGATAGAGAATGAGGTATATAGAGATGAATTTTGGATCCTTGTGTTAATTTATTCGATTAGAGAATTTTTGTTGTCTTGATAATATAACAAGGGGATTTTTTTTTTTTTTTTTGTTGGCTTAGTGATGGTTATGTCACTATGCAGAAAATTATTCTGGTCTTGAAGCTTGTTGTTTGATACTGACAATGGAGGTAATCTTAACTTGTTGATGTACTTTTAAATTGATTATATATTGTTGAATCAACTTGTTTCCTATTGTTGAATTTGCAGTATGGTGAAGTTGACATTGATGGTTTCCTAGTGGCCGCAAAAACTACTGGGGCTCAGGACATTGTTATGCTGAACAATGGTTGTTTGTGCTGTACAGTAAGGGGTGATCTTGTGAGGATGATTGGAGAATTGGTTGAGAGAAAAAACGGAAAATTTGATCATATTGTAATAGAGACTACAAGTAGGAGATTAATACCAGAAACATACCTAAATCTAGATTGTAAGCATTAGAGGTTGTTTATCTCAAATTTTTTGTGATCTGTAATCTTAGAGAAGGATAGTCTTGTGTAGCTTAGTTTCACTCATGTATATGAAACTGGTTCTGTGTGTCAGGCAAACTTCCCCGTAACTGTTTGATGACACCCCTGGTTTCACTTCTGCAGGTTTGGCAAATCCTGCCCCAATCATTCAGACTTTTTATGCTGAGGCTAAGGTTTTCAATGATGTGAAGTTTTACAGTGTTGTCACTTTAGTTGTTGCTAAGTATGTTACTTTTTATTTGGATGAAGTCAAGCCAAAGGGAGTACTAAATGAGGCAGTTGAGCAAATTGCTTATGCTGACACAATTATAATAAATAAGGTATTCTTTGCATTTGTAGTTTGCAGTGCTCTTCATTAAACTTCTATCACTTTGCATTGCTTGGGTATTCCTTGCATTTTGAGTAAGGTATTCTGATTTTGACAGAATTATAGTAAATAAGGTATTCTTTTGCTGACAGAATTATAGTAAATAAGGTATTCTTATGCTGACAGACATGATGAAAGAGCTGATTAGCTGAGATCAGGATTTTTTTTCCCGGAAATATTTTTAATGCTTCTAGATTAGCTTTTCTGGTAATCAACATTGCCCAGGTGCTTGAAATTGCATGCCATGAAATGAAGCTTTCTATTTGAATTAAGACAACACAAAAATGAAATATATGTCAGTATGTGTCATCCAATTATTGTGGCTAATAACCTGACCTTCAAAATGTTTGTCAATGAACATCAAGGTTCAGTCTTGCATTTCTTAGTTGTAGAACCTCTCTCTAGTTGTAACTAATGTCAGTTATTTCTATTTTTACTAGACTGATCTGGTCAGTGAGCAAGTGATTTCTTCTTAAGCACAGTGCATAAGGGTAAGTATTCTGTTCTTTATGCTGAGCCCTTTCTTTTGTTACAACTTGAATTTCTCTGTGTACTGACTTAGAGTTAGCTTGTGCCTCTCAATGCAGAACATTAAAAACATGGCTAATTTGAACAGACACAATTAGGAAAAGTTGACTTGGATTATGTAGTTGGCAATGGAGGCTTTGATTGGGAGAGGTAACTTTTTTAGTTGCCTTGCTCCTGGATTTGAATTTCTAATTTTTTTCATGTTCTCAATTGGTTGTCCTCAATGTTATTTTTGGGCATTTCTTGGTAGGAAGTCTCTGATTATATTCATTTTATGCCTCTAATATATATTACCATATTTTTAACCATTTTTTTTTCTTCTTTTGGTTGCACAACATCTTTGCACTTTAGGTTGGCATATATTCCCACTGACAAGCCTTCGCACTATGTCTTTCTGCAAGTCTTCATATCAATTCTTTGTTTGCCTTTTTTTGAGAGAGGAGGTCTGCATTCTAGAGAGAAAATTGGTCTTTGCAGTGCATCGAATAGGACAGCCCATGTAATTCATCCTTTTTAAGGTACTAGGTTCATCTGCAGTTGATGCTAAAATCAGGTTTCAAGTTCAAGCCTTTGAATTCCTTTTGTGATATTTCTCATGCATTCTTGGCTTTGGACACCAAACATTCTAGGAAAAATAATTTTGCTCACAGCCTGCTGGCTAATCCTCATTGCACTTGCATCTCTCTTGACATTTTACTTGTAGTCTTTCATCTCCTATTTGACCTCATTGTAGAACTCTCTTCTACTGGTAGTTATTGATAATAATTAGCAACTACCACAAAATTTGTGAGATAAAGATCATCTTCTTTCGTGAGCTTCAATATTCATAGAATTCTCCATCAAATATTAAAACTTGACTTTGAGTTTATATGAAGATGGTAATAGGATTATTTGTGGCCATGACTTTACTAGGATGAGAGTGCAAATTTTTGATAGATGAGTCAAATTTGTGAGGAAAGGACTAAATTGAGACTTTAGGAATTGAGGGAGTCAATTTGCAAAACTTTTTGGGCTTACTAGTATCAAAACAGTGTCATACAATTTTTTGTATCGAAAAATTGTTGTCAACTATTTTCATGCAAAATCTTTCAGTTTTTTTGATCAAGGGGGATATAATATCTGATTTTCAAAAAACTTCAGCTGCAAACTCTTGACAGTGTGCCCTTGGATCTAACTTTTGAGACCACTTGTTGTATCAAATGCATGATTGGATGAATTGTTAGGTGGCAATTTTCAAAACTTAAAAAAAAGAAAAAGGGCAAAACAGAGATAAAGTACTTGTGTGGTTATGTGGGGTTGCTTCTCCTGCAAATAATTATTGGATTTCTTGTTTTTAAGCCTATTTCTTCTTTTTCTAAGGTTATGAAGTCCATGTTTACATATAGTTTTCTTTGCCATCTTCATGAGTTGTATTTTTTTTTTTTGACTTCATTGGTACAATTTCTTAGTCTCTCAGCAATGAATTGACAACTGTTGCTTAGCTTGCATGGTGGTTCCTTAACATAAAAGGCTTCCTGATTTCTCTTCACTAAGAATTTTCTGGAATTTTCTTGTTGCTTGATTCCTCAACTTTGGCCAAAATTACAAGTTGCCTTTTGACAATGTTGTTGAAGACTTGGAGTATAATAAATGACCTATATATTGAGCCTCACCTGACAATTTAAGTTTTGGATGGAACAATTTCTTGACATGATATCAGAGTTTTCATGATCAAGTAATCATGAGTTTGAATTACACTCACACACATTTCTCACCTAACAACTTTAAGCTTTTGGGTAGAACAGATTCTTAATGAAGATTGTTTTTTGTTATTATTACAGCACTACTATTCACTTCTTGCAGAAGCCTTGCTTTAGTAGTTTTGTTTCAAGATTCAACCTGGTAGTTGGAGTAGCTTGGTCTGTCTTTTTTGATTAGATTTCCTGTTAGGCAAATTTTCTGTTTCTAATTAATCATGGGTGTCCAAATTCTATAATGACTAGAAGTGTTAATAGTCTCTGCATATAGGGTTTATCTGATACTTTCAGAGGTTAATTTGGGGGTTTTTCTGCCTGTTGGTAATTTTTACCTTTAAAGTGTGAGGCTTTCTTGTCTTGTCCTGGGAGTAAGATTGATTATTGAAGTTTTGAGTATGATGCTGGCAGTTTTTTAATTCTATTAGTGGGATACTAATAAGTTTTTTCTATCTCTATTACTCATTACTCTTCGTAATTTATCTAATATATACTAAGTGATACAAATTTAAATTCCATACTTAAAATCCTAAAAATTTCAATTCCCCAAACTCTAATAAAATCTAGACCTCAACAACCTTAAATCCTCCCCTCCTAGCTTTCCTGCATCACCATTCCTAACATCAAGTCCACCATTATAAGTTACAGTTGTATCATGAAATGAGCTAATCTACAGTGCTATTTATGGTTTCAGGTGTCCAGCCTTATTGCAGAACTTGCTTCTGCGGAAGCTGCAGAAAAGGGGGTTACATTTGATGTTGCTATAGAAGAAAGATTGTGCTTACTCCTGGGCTGTTGCCCACTTCCCAATAGCTGCTAAAGGGGTAAGGTGTTTAAACTGCAATATTTATGGTCTTCACGTATTGGTGATGAATGTTTGTTTGTGGCTATCCATCTTACCACTTATTTCTTTCTATGGGAATCCAATAAATTGATGCAGTTATCCATGGTTTTTATCTAACAGCGGTTCCATCTATCTCTTATGAAATGAGAATTTTGTGCAAAACAAAAAATATGACAAAATACATGAACTATTGGAATACAAAGAGTTGAGTGCAGAAAGAGTCCCTTCCTTTTGTAGAAATTCTAATTCCATTGATCTCACTAAAATCTTGCAGTTCAAATGGAGAATGGTTGGTTCGATTCTCTCTGTGCAACGGCAATTACTGAGGGGAGACTGGATCCCTGTCCTCTGCATGGCTTAGGATGTTGTTTGGTTATTCTGTTAAATTGTGCGGTTGTATCTTTTATTTGATTCTTTTAGGATTGCCTCTCATGACATTATACTAACTATTCACAGTGTACATTATCGTAACAAAAATGTGTTCTACCTCGGATATTGTATTCGATAAAAGAATCCAATACAAGTTGAGTTCTTGACAAAAACAAGATCCAGCATATGTGTATCTTGTAACTAGCTATCAAAGGAAATATCGTAGAATTTAGAAATTTGAGTGGGCATTGAGCTTGTCTATTATGCCTGTGTCATGCGGAAAACAAAGTCCTTGCAAGACACGTAGGTCAGATTTCTTAGAAAGTACTCTTCAATTTTTTCTTTTTCGAGTCTTTATGGTACTTTTGAAAAATCCACATCTTTTATATATAATATCTATTAAAATAGAAAGTGAATAAATATAATGAATATAAGATAAAAAAATATCATAACCCTATATTTGATGATAAGATAGTATAAACAAGAAACTTAATGCATCAGCTTAGAAAATGATTCTTTAATTGCAGTGAGGATAATGGTGAACACGAAATAAGAAAATCAGTGATTAGTGGAACATTGTTGCATTGATGAAATATTAATATCTATAAGAGTAACATTTTTCTTATCTTATTTTTATAAGTAATGTTTTTAAATTATAATTGGTAAAAAGTATTCTAAATTTATAAAATAGGTTTCATCTTATTAATATATAAATTTTATATCTATAATTTTGTTTAAATAGTTAGAGATAAAAGAAGAAAAATAAATAAAATTACTTATTAAATAAATTATTATATTATATTTCACTTTAAATTTTAATAAAATATAATATATATTTTATTAAAATTTTATTTCATATGTTATTCATGATGAGATCAAACTAATTTATTAAATAATGAGATCAAACTAATAATTTATAACTATCGTGTTCAAATATACATTAAATTAAAGCCTATGTAATAATTTTTATAAAATCTACATTTAAAACTTTTGACTAAATTAGAGTGTAAAATAAATAAATAATTATTTTTGATATATTTATAACTAAAACTCAAATTTTTATAAATATTTAAAGAAAACTTAATTTATGAAATTAAGGATAATTGATTATTTAGTCATATCTTTTCACAGCAAATATATTTATATATATAAAAAAAAAAATCATAATTGATGTACTTTTTCTTCTTTTCTATGTCATATACAAAGACTTTCATTACACAGTGTGCACAGTTGTCTTTGTAATTACAAAATTGATTCCTTTTTCATCAATTAGGAAATGACTCGTGACATGTTGGTCAAGATGCATTAAGGATAATAATATGATATTAATAAATCAAATACAAAGACTTCTCCTTATTTGATTTTTATTTTGTCTAGCAACTGAACCGATGCAACTATTGATTTTGTTGCCATATTGTCAAAGTGATGTTATTCATTTGGTTTACCTTTCATTACACAAATTATACGGCAAGTGCTTCTCATTTGGTCTACCTTTCATTACCTAGCATGTGTTCTCAATTGGTCTACCATTTGTTACACAGCATGTGTTCTCACATGGTCTACCTTTCATTACATGACATGTGCTTCTCATTTGGTCTACTTTTCATATTGTGAAAGTGATACTTCTCATTTTGTAATAATAATACATTTGTCTTTTTAGTATAATTTTCTCAGTCTTGAAGATTGGTCTTATTTTTATATCTCAATTTGTTATATCATCAAAATTTGGAGCATTGCTTGCTATGGTAATTATGGTAATCATAGGGTTTTTTAGGCTCCTACATTATTTTTTATAAGACTTATTTTTTTATTTTTTTTGTTTACATTATACTTATTTTTATAGTAATACAACATGAGATCTTTTTCAAACCATATCATTGTGGAAATTAGAGAAGTTATAAGTTAAGTTTTGGACACACTTTGGAAATTAAAGAGGTTATAAGTCAAGTCATGGATACCCATTTTCTAATAAATGTTTCCCTTAGTTTCTTCCTTTCAAGTCTTGCACATGCTTTGGAAAAGTCTATGTCCCATTAGATAATAAACATCAATGCCATTGTTCATACTTCAAGTGAAATTCTACCATGAACACAAAATTAAAAAATATTTCATAAGTTACAACTCATTTTTATAAGGAGAGATTTCATTTTGTAATTAGTGAAAAAATATTTTTAAATTTACAAAATAAATCTCATTACATTTTCATAAAAATTTTCTTTAAATCAGTAATTTTTACAATTTAGTAAAATTAACTAACTATGTCACATGTACAAGAGAACCAAAATGGCAAAAAATAAAAATAAAAATTATTATTTGTTAAAGAAATCATAACTAAGTCATGGGTTCCTCTCCCTTAATAACTAGAGATAAAGACTGGATCTAGAAATTCAATGTTTAATTTCAAAAAGAAAAAAAAAAGAAAAAACAACTCACATATCAAAATTTTTTGACATATTTAGAATTAAACTCATAATTTATAGGAAACTGAACAATGTGGGATCTAAATCTTGTCCATGTCACTTTGTCCTATCAAACTAAATCTAAAAAGCTGATGAAAAAAAGAATTACAAAGAAATTAAAAAAAAAAAGAATAAAAAAATATTTCTTAGATAATAAATAATATATATGGATTGTTCTATACAGTAAAATATAAGATATTAATCTTATACCTTATGAACGGTTTAAAAAGTAAAAAATGAACTAATCTATTTAATTTTAATTACCTTTTTGATCAATTAGGAAGAGACTCATGACTTTTTTTTTTTTTTAATAACAGTTTTAGCGGGTTCAAAGGCACCACAGGGGTGTTACTGCACCTGATGTAACAGTGATGCTTCTCATTTGGTCTACCTTCTATGACACGGCACGTGGATCTGAGTCTGGCATTACAAAATTGACTCTTTTCATGTGTGTGTTCTATATATAGGTGCTGGGAAATTACAATGGTGTGTGCAAAAATTAAACAAACTTTGGGATTTTTTTTTTGTGCTTGTTAATTTGCATGACATTGGAGTTCTGTTTCCCAGGAAATCATGTGCTGTGGGTTCTGATCGAAATTTAATATGCTTAAGCGGTTATGAGTTGCCTAGAGGAAGGGAGGTTGGATTTATTAAGTATCAGGGATTATTCGAATCAAGTGGGTAAGGACAGAGCTTGTGCTTCCTTCTGGACTGATAATCTAGCATCTGACTGCTGCAGCTGGGAAAGAGTCAAGGGTCATAGCACCACAGGCCGAGTGGATTGAGCTCTTTCTCAATCACAATAGCCTAAAACCATTTTTGTTTGCATTATACAAGCATGGGGTCCTTTTGGACCACCTCATTGTGGAAATTAGAGAGGTTAAAAGTCAAGTCTTAGACACATTTTGGAAATTAGAGAGGTTAATAAATCAAATCTTGGACACCATTTTTGTTTGCATTATATAGGCATGGTTCCTTTGGACCACCTCATTGTGGAAATTAGAGAGGTTAAAAAGTCAAGTCTTGGATTGCTTTTGAAAATTAGAGAGTTATATAAATAAGTCTTGGACACCCATTTTTTGTTTGCATTATACAAGCATGGCTCCTTTTGGATCACCTCATTGTGGAAATTAGAAAGAGGTTAAAGTCGAGTCTTGTACACGCATTGGAAATTGAAGAGGTATATAAATCAAGGTCTTTGCACACCCCATTTTTTGTTTACATTATACAGACATGGTACCTTTGGACCACTTCATTGTGGAAATTAGGCGAGGTTAAAGTCCACCTCATTGTGGAAATTTAGGGAGTTACAAAGGTCAAGTCATGGGAACACGCTTTGGAAATTAGAGAGAGTTATATAAGTCAAATCTCTGGACATCCATTTTTTCGTCTTGCATCTATGACAGAATGCGTCCCTTTGACCACCTCATTGTGAAATTAGGGAGGTTAAAAGTAAGGTCATTTAGAACACGTTTATGGAAATTAGAGAGGTTTTATATAAATCAAGTCCTGCACACCTATTTTTTGTTCTGCATTTACAGGCGAGGGTCCCTTTGGACCACCTTCGTTGTGGAAATTAGGGAGGTTAAAAGGTCAAGTCTATGAACACGCCTTTGAAAATTAGGACGAGTTATATTAAAAGATAAAGTTGGACACATATATTTTTGTTTGCATTATACACATGGGTCCTGTTTGGACCACCCTCATATGAAATTAGTGAGGATTAAAAGTCAGTCGTTGAACAACACTTTGTAAATGTAGAAGTTATATTAAACTTAGCGTCTGGACACTCTATTTTTTGTTTGTATATACATGCATCGGGTCCTTTTGCGATCACCTCATTGTGGAAATTAAAGGAGTTAAAGTTAAGTCTAGACATACTTTGAAATAGCAGAGGTTATGGACACCCATTTTTTGTTGTGGATTCATATCCAAGCCATAGTCCCTTTGGACCACCTCATATGTGGAATTAGGGAGGTGTAAAGTCAAGTCTTAAACCACACTTTGGAAATTATAAAGGTTCATATAAATAATAAAGTCTTGGACACCTATTTTTTGTTTGCAATAATAATATAGCATGGATCCCTTTGGACCATCCTCATTGTGAAATGTAGAAGTTTAGAAAGTTCAAGAACTTGACCCACGTTTTAAAATGACGAGGAGTTATATATAAAAACCAGTCTTGGAAACCTTTTTTTGTTTGCATTATACAGCACTGCTCCCTTTGGACCACCTCATTGTGAATTAGGGAGGTTTAAAAGTGAGTCTTGTACCACGCAATTGCGAAATTAGAGAGGGTTATATTAAATCAAGTCTTGCGACACCTAGTTTTGTTATGTATATATAAGGCATGGTTACCTTTGACCACTTCATTGTGGAAATCTAGAGCGTTTCAAAAATCCACTTCATGTGGAAATCTAGGGAAGGTAAAAGTTAAGTGCTTTGGGACACGCTTTTGGAAATAGAGAAAGTTATATAAGCTCAAGTCTTAAACACACATTTTTGTTTGCATATATATAAGACATGGGTCCCACTTTGGACCACCTCATTTGTTGAATTTAGGAGAGTTAAAAGTAATCCTATACGACATGCTTGGAAATTAGGAGGTTATAGTAAATCCAGTCAGTGGACACCTATTTTTGTTGCATTCATATAGGCATGGGTCCTTTAGACCACCTCATTGTGGACATGAGGAGGTATAAAACAGTCACAGTCTTGAAACACTTGCTTTGGAAATTAGAAGAGTTAATAAATAAGTTTGACGACACATATTTTTGTTCTGCACATTATCAGCTGCCCTGGTCCCTATTGGAACCACACTCAATTATAGAAATTTAGTGAGGTGAAAGTCAAGTTTTGAACACGCTTTGTAAATTAGAGAGTCCGATATAATCAAGGTACTTGGACACCTATTTTTTGTTCGCATTATACATGCAATGGGTCCTTTTGGATCACCTCATGTGAAATAAAGAGGTTAAAAGTTAACTCTTAGAACACGTTCTGGAAATTAG
Source organism: Rhizophora apiculata (assembly GCA_037832385.1). Classification (NCBI taxonomy): domain Eukaryota; kingdom Viridiplantae; phylum Streptophyta; class Magnoliopsida; order Malpighiales; family Rhizophoraceae; genus Rhizophora; species Rhizophora apiculata. The sequence continues at coordinate 3,236,078 of CM075429.1, read as the reverse complement.
AAGAGGTTCATGCGACACCCACTTTTTTGTTTTGCAGTATAAACAGGCATGGGTCCCGTTTAGGACCATCCTCATTGTGGCAAATTAGGAGTTTGAAAGTCAAGTCTGTAAACACACTTGGAAATTAGAGAGTTCAATATAAATAAAAGCTTGGACACCTAATTTGTTGGTTTGATATATAGATGGTCCCTTTGGACCACCTCATTGTGAAATTAGTGAGGTTTAAAAGTCAAGTCTTGCAACTCGCTTTGTCAAAGTAGCAGAGATTATGAAAATTAAGTTTTGTGACACCGTATTTTTTGTTTGCATATATAAGCATGACGTCCTTTCGGAAATTCACCGTTCACTGTAGACAATAAAGTTGGTTAAAAGCTTAAGTCTGTAGACATGCTTGGAAAATTAAGAGTTTATATAAATAATAGTTTAAACACCCATTTTGTTTGCATTAGTACAAGCATGGGTCCTTTTAGACCACCTCATGGGAATTAGAGAGGCTTAATGTCAAGTCTTGGTACATACTTGGAAAAATCTAAGCTTGCATTAGATCAATGACAACATCCCCAGATTACATCCATTCTCTACTTCATAGTCAAAGGTCTTCTTCTGAAACACAAATTTAACAAACACTCCACAAGCTTAACAACTCATTTTTTAGGTAGGAAGTTTGAGTTCATAATGATGAAAAAATAAAAAAAAAAATAGAAATAATATTAGATAGACTGGTTACATTTTTCATCGAAAGTCTTTTTGTAGTTGTATCAAGTAATTTTCCATACTTTGATAAGGTTTAAATAGTTATGTTACAGTTTACAAGAGAAAAAAAAAAGGAAAAAAAGGATTAATTTTTGTTAAACAGATACCAAATAGGGTTTGTTTAAAGATGCTTAATGATAGTAATAGGATGTTAATAAATTAGACTGTTATAAGGCTGTGCTTCTTATGCTGGATGGAGTTCTTATTTTGTCTAGCAACTTGATTCCATGAAACCATTTGATTTTTCAGATTGATGAAGCTCGATGCCATTCATTTGGTAAATAACCTTTTCAATTAACCACGCAAAGCTTCAATACAATGGCAAGTGCTTCTCACTTGGTTATACTTTCAATATACATGCAAAGTGTTCTTCAACTTATCTTAAACCTTTCTATACATGACAAGTGCTTGTCATTTGATATCATACCATTCATTACATGGCTGGATGCTCTACAAATTTAGTATAACGAATACTTTTGTGTGTAATAAATTTTCTTATGGTCCTACGAAAGAATTGGTCTATTTTATATTTCTCCATTTTTGTGTATATATCAAGCATTTTGGGTGAGTCATTGCTTGCCTATGCTCAATTGTGGTAAATATCCCATTTCAGCTTTTCGGGCGAGCGGTACTTACATTTATTTTGAGCAATCTCATTTATTTATGTTTGCATCATACATAAATTTTCTATAGTAATACAGTTGCCGATCGGGCAATCATTTGTGGAACCATGTCAGTTATGGGAACATTCTTAGTAGATCTAGCT